>PVJC01009377.1:0-45932 GCA_004026665.1 Murina feae
AGCCTCTACCGGTTCCAGGTGAGTCTTGGCCTGGACTTGGGATATTAATATGGGGTTAATCTTATCTGAAAAGATAGCTGATTGGCTTCAGATCCTCACAGGTCAGGACTTCCGAAGTAAGTGGAGGGGGCTGAGGACGTTGTATCTGTTAAACCACACGGCTGAGGTCAGAGCCCACCGTCTGAGCGAGGTTTCTCGGTTTCTCTTGTAGACGCCGTACTTCTGGCCGACCCAGCAGTGGCCAGCTGCAGATACGGACTATGGTAACTGCCCTCCCCCTCATGCTCTTGGTAGTGCTTATCGTGTTGCTAGTTTATACTTGCTGCATTTTGGTGGCATTTGTCTTGCTGTCATCATGACCTTTCTATCAGTACAAACCTATATTGGGAGTGCTCCTGCGGGAAGAGAGCAGGTCTGCTGCGCTCTCTCTGCCAGGCTGAGGACAGTAGCCTCATGCACAGAGAGCCTGCACATGTGGTTTTGAAACATGATGATGGAAAATGTTACTGTTTTCTTCCCCAGCCATCTATCTGACCAAGCGAAATATCAAGAAGAAAGGGGTTTTAGAAGAACATGAAAAGGTACAGAGATACTTTCAAGTAAAGGTTATTTTACTTGAGTGGAATATAGTCTTGAGTTGTTCTTTCCCCCCCATTTCCCTCATTGCTACGTTCATATGTATCCTCATCCATCCATCCATTCATCCATCCATCATCCATCATCTATCCATCTATCCTCCATTTATCATCCATCCATCATTTATCCATCATCCATCCATCCATCCATCCATCCATCCATCCATCATTTATCCATTCATCCATCTATCCATGATAATCCATTCATCCATCCATCCATCCATCCATCATTTATCCATTCATCCATCTATCCATGGTAATCCATGCAGCCACCTATCCTTTATCCATTTATCTATCATTCATCTAGCCATTGTCTATCCATCTCTCCATTCACCCATCTATCTACCCATCATCTGTCCGTTATCCATCCGTGTATTTAGAAGCAGCTCCCTGAAGTGAATTCTTCCCTATGTTGAGCTTCAGCTTCTCATGCTGTCATTTAAGCCCTTGCTATCCCAAAATGATATAAATTAATATATAAGATAACGCATATTATTTGGTGAATAGATTTGAATTTGAGTTTGTGATGGGAAAACAATAGTATAGACTTTGGTTTTGGGCTTGAGGAGTCACATTTCTTGAAAGGCTCAATTTCTGGGCTGATGGCAACAGTTCTGCTGTGTTTTATGAATTACAAACATGTTTCTAGAAGAGCCAGCATCATACCAATGTTAGGTCTTACCTTTGTGGATTTGTGATGCTCTGTTGTTGAGTTTCCATGTTCCTCCCCACACTGCATTCCCTTCTTCCTATTCAGATTGGAGGTACATATATTTTTAAAAAAGGCTTTTTGAGAATTTGTTGCCACCCATTGAATGAGCAGCTTTGCAAAGCTGGGCGAAGGCTTTTTAAAAAAAATATATTTTATTGATTTTTTACAGAGAGGAAGGGAGAGGGATAGAGAGTCAGAAACATCGATGAGAGAGAAACATCGATCAGCTGCCTCCTGCACACCTCCTACTGGGGATGTGGCCACAACAAGGTACATGCCCTTGACCGGAATCGAACCCTGGACCCCTGAGTCTGCAGGCCGATGCTTTATCCACTGAGCCAAACCGGCCAGGGCTGGGCAAAGGCTTTTTTGAGAATTTGTTGCTACCCCTTGAATGAGCAGCTTTGCAAAGCTGGGCGAAGGCCTGTTGGCTGGGCCTTGTTGCTGCAGAACTTGTTGACTTAGGGCTTTCTGTCCTCTGCACGTGACCTATGTCACGGGCCTCAGTGTTCTGTGTTTTCCTTCCCTAGGAAAACTACGATTTCCTGAACAAAAAAATCAACTACAAATGGGACTTTGTCCTGATGCAGGCCAAGGAGCAGTACAGGTGAGTGACAGGCCCTGGGCATCCTCTGGCTGTCCTCCCTCCCGCCCTGCCGTGCGTCCTTCCGGTAAAATAACCCTTTATTGGGCATTTATGGTTCAAGCACTGGGCTGGGCACAGGGAATGGAGAGACACAGTCTAGCGGGTCAGGCAGATGATTGTGACGCTGCCGTGGGATGAGAGCCACAGGCAGGAGTTTGCAGAAGGAGAACATTTGTAGAAACAACATTGAACTTGGAGGCTGCACAGGCGGCATCCAGGTGAAGGGTGGTGTTGGTGCGTGGAGTGGTGAGGTGGGAGACACTGTGTTCTAGGCAGGCAGGACCGGAGTCCGGAGGCAGGGGATGCCCACTTGATGCAGTTTCTCATAGCAGAAGAGGAGAGTGCGAAGCTTGGAACGGGCAGAAGTGAGGATGGAGATAAGGGCTCCAGGGAAATATTTTAAGCAGCCGAGGTATGTAATCAGAGTCCCATGTTAGCACCACCCACTGCTGCTCTCATTTGCCTGCTGCTCACATAAGAAATGGCGCTAACGTCCTTCTGGAGGGCTCTGTCTCTTTTATTTTTATTTTTAAAAATATATTTTTATTGATTTCAGAGAAGAAGGAAGAGAGAGAGATAGAAACAGCAATAATGAGAGAGAATCACTGTTCGGCTGCCTCCTGCACCTCCCTGCTCTGTGCAACCCTCCCCCCCCCGCCCCACGCACACACTGGAGACTGAGCCTGCAACCTGGGCATGTGCCCTGACCGGGAATCGAACCATGACCTCCTGGTTCACAGGCTGACACTCAACCACTGAGCCATACTGGCTGGGCTGAAAAGCCCTATCTTGTCCACAAGAGCCACATGTAAATGCTGGGGAGGGCCTATCAGTCAGGATGAGGCTAGGCTATTGTAACAAACAGTCTCCACATCTCGGGGGCAGGAAACCGCGGGGCTTACTTCTTGCCTGTGTCCCAGGGCCTCTGTGGGTCACCTGGGCCCTGCATGCTTTGTGCCCACTCCGGGACCTATGCTAAAGGAGCAGTGGGGGAGAGGGGCTGTGAGGATCACAGGTGTGGCATGTCACTTCCGCTCACGATTCATTAGCCACAGCAGGTCACATGGCTATGCCCAATTTCAAGGGAGGATGGGCAGGGATGTACAATATTTTCTTTTGAGAGAGAGAGAGAGAGGGAGAGAATGAGAATTTGACTTGTTATTTCACTCATTTATACATTCATCGGTTGATCCTTGTATGTGCCCCGACCAGGGATTGAACCCCCAACCTTGGCGTACTGGGAAGATGCTATAACCAACTGAGCTACCCAGTCAGGGCCATAGGGATGTACCATATTACTGTGTGTGGGTGTGGGAGTCAGGAATATCTGGGGACTGATGCCAGTGGCCAGCAACATGGATTAGGCCCAGGTGGCCCGCCTTCACTCACCTTGCTGGGTCCAAATCCTGGCAGCTCTAGGCTGGCTAGTGCATGGCGGGGGTTGGATGGTGAGGATCCCATTCTCATGAAGCAGCCTGGAACCACAGTAGGGTGGATTAGTCAGGGTTCTCTAAGGAAAGAGAGCCAGTCGTGTATAGGCACACATAGATTTATTATCAGGAATTACAGTTATGGAGGGTTAAGTCCCAAATTGTGTAGCCGGGAACCTGGAAGCCCAGGAGAGTGCATAGTGTAAGTGCCCGCATGCTGCATCCCAGCATGAGCTGGGATGGGACACAGATATTCGGTCCATAGCAGTCTCTCTCTCTTTTTTTTTAATCCTCACCCGTTTTCCATTGATTTTTTAGAGATCATGGGAGAGAGAAATATCGATGTGAGAGAAACACATCGATCAGTTGCCTCCTGCACACACCCCAACCAGGGCCTGGGCCAGGGAGGAGCCTGCAATGAGGCCTGTGCCCTTGACCGGACTCGAACCCGGGACCCTTCGTTCTGCAGGCAGATGCTCTATCCACTGAGCCAAACTGGCTAGGAACACAGCAGTCTGTTTGGTTCATCACTGTACTCCCAGTGCTTGGAACACATGGGAGACCAATACTAACATGAATGAATAAATGAATGTGACACTGCTGCTGAAAAATCTTAATATGAAAAAAATTCATAATATGACAAACTGAAATAATTCCTCGTTGACTGACTCTCTTGGGTTCCATTTGTTCCATCTCTCTTCCAATAACACCTTTGAGAAGAGCAGCAGAGCGAAGCCGGAAAGGACATGGGAGTAAATTAGCGATCGACTCTGTTAAATTAGCGATCTGACCAGCATGATGGGCACTTCACAGTGCCCCAGGCTCCGGAGGACATGGGCTGGGGGTAGGGCAGGAGTTAACCTGGTGGAAAATTGAGTTAGGTTGGCAAGGGAACGTGGGAGCAACGGTGTTTATACTTCATTTCCCCAGGGGTTGGCAACACCCCACTGGAACGGCCCTCCCCACCCATCTGGGTGTCTGGATGCTGTTCTGTTATTCACAAGACATCAGCTGGCAAATAGATCTGCCGACTCTGTCTAGTCGAAGGCATGTACGTCATCCCAGTTGCCTGGGAAAACAGGCGTCACCCAGTGTGAGCGCAGGTCGCCGTGGAAATGGTGCTGAATGGGGCCCGGGGCAGGATAGTGAACGTTGCCCAGCTCTTATAGGAGCAAAGCGCAGTATCAGTTTCTATCCATCAAGGGGAAGGGGGAGACTGAGAGATAAGAGGGGCATGAAAAGCCTGTTGGAATAATAAGTTGGGCTCGGAAAAACCCTGGCTTGGCACACAGTCTCTGAAATGACAGAGTGGAACTGACAGGCAGGGAGGAACAACCACTCCCGGAGGCCAGCGATGTCCTCATGGCAGGCTCTGGCATTGCTGCCTGCGTGTCCAGATGTCATGTATGTCGTTTACCAAAGCAGGGAAATGAAGGCTGGTGGTCAGATGGCAGCCCCGAGCGCCACCCACGCTGGCCCAGAGGTGAAGGTGTGGAGTAGATTGGACTCTAAGTCTGCCCTGGGGGTGATTGCACCCCAGCACCACCATCTCAGGCAGAGCTGGACTTTGTCTGGGACCAGAATCCCAGTTCAAGCCCCACCCCTCCCACTTGCTGTTGGGGGGACCCCCAGTGGCACATTCAGCCTCCCATGAAAAAGTTGCTGGGAGGATTAAGTGGTTAGATAGGTGATAGCACTGAGCAGGGCACCTGGCGCCCAGTGTCGCGTGAGCATGTGCTGTTTTCATTGTCTTTATGGCACATGGATTAGCTGGGCAGATTGGGCGCGTGCTGTGGCTCATCAGGAAGAGGGTCCTCACTAAGCGAAAGACACAGCGTCTTGTGGCCTTCCACATGGCTTCCGAAAGAACTCTTATGCTTTGTGACAGCATGGCTGGGCTCAGAGGGCAGGATGCTAACCAGACGCTGAGTTCGCACCTCGTTAGCATCTCAAGAACAAACAAAAGAGAAACAGACTCATAGATATAGAGAACAGATGGATGGTTGCCAGAAGGGAGAAGGGAGGGGGGGGACTGGGTGGAAAAAGGTGAAGGGACTCAGAAGTACAGATTGGTAGTAACAGAATAGTCACGGGGATGTAAAGTACAGCACAGAGAATACAGTCAATAATCCTATACAATAAAAGCCTAATATGCAAATTGAATGAATGGAGGAACACCTGGTGGAATGACTGGTCGCTATGTTATGCACTGACCACCAGGGGGCAGGTGCTCAACACATGCAGGCCCCAACCTGCAGGGGGGCAGTGCCAGGCCAGCCAAGGCAGGTTCGGGGGGTTGGGGGGGGGTTGGGAGGGTGCCTGATTGCACTGCCAGTTGCTCTGCAGATGGACCCTGATCACTGGCCAGGTCTAGGGACCCTGAATGTGCCTGAATTTTGTGCACCAGGCCTCTAGTATCATAACAATTATGTATGGTGCCAGGTGGATACTGGAAATATCAGGGGGAACACTTTGTAAAGCCTATGATTGTCTAACTACCCTGCTGTACACCCGAAATGAATACAAAACCATATCGCATGCAAACTGTAATCAAAAGAAAACCTTAACTATTAATAACCTGAAAAACACACACGAGAAAAACATGGCTTTTGGCTTTTTAGGACCGGGAAGGAAAGGAATAAAGCAGACAGGTATGCCCTGGACTGCCAGGAGAAGGCGTACTGGCTGGTCCACCGAAGCCCTGTGAGTATTCCTCCCTTGGTTTCACCGTCTCTCCCCTGCCTGCCACCCCCACCCTACACTCACCGCCCCTGATGCCTGCCACCCCCACCCTGCACTCACCACCCCTGTTGCCAGCTCAGGGCCCTCTGGAGCTGGAACACTGAGGCGCGGCAGGGGCTGCCCAGTGTGGAGTTAGTAGCGTCCAGTGCCCCGAGGCTGGAGGAGGAAATGCACGCCTGGATGGGCTCTGCTCGCGGCCCATCTGGTGGTGTTTGAACCACGTGAAATTCCTTAAGCCATTAAACATCATTAAACTAGAATGAGTTGGTCTCTTAAGGGGACGAGGCCTTGTTTTTGGCCAGGATACCTTGGAGAAGAAGTCAGAAGAGACTAGGACATAGCCTCCAAACCATGACAATAAAATGCCGTGGCGGACTGACACTCCGCAGAGCCGACTCCTTCCCTCTCCTGGACGCAGCCCCGAGGCTGGGATGGGAGGAGGCGAGAGGAGGAGTGTGTGCGGAGCCTCCGTGCTCAGAGCCCATTGCCGCTCTGGCTGTGGGGCTTTGAAGGGCCCGGGGCACAAGCTGAACATATGATGTGCCTGGTCATGGCTCATCCTTGGGAAACGGTGGCCTCATCCGCCAGCACAAAGAGGGGGCTGCCACCATCACCCCTGAGGTTAGCTCTGCTGTCTCCGTTCACGCCTGTGTCAGACCCATGTGCTGCCCATGGATCATGGGAGGTGGGAGATGGGAAGTTCTGAAAAGTGAAGAGTTCACACAGATGCTTTTCCTCTTCCTCCTTTAGTTCTCTTGCTCACCAGGCAACCAGATTCTCAGAACCGGGAAGCAAACCGGGTCAGTCCAGGTGCCAAGCTCCCGCCTTATTGAGTGCCAGGCCTATCAGATTTCGGCTGTTTGGCTTTTTTCTTTCTACAAATACCCCACGGGGGTCCCATTGGGGACATTGGTTTGGATGACTTGCTGCTGAGGTTAAGGCCCTGGGGTTGATCTCAAGAAACTTGATTGGTTTTGCTTGGTTTCAGCGCCCCTCCTATGGGTAAACCAGTTGACCACCGCCCACCACGGGTGCCGGGGGCTGAGTGAGGGTGGATGACCGAGCCCAGGGCAGTGGAGCGCAGGAGTGAGCTCTCTGTCTGAGAAGGGAACCAAGCTTTGTTCAGCCCTCATGCAGACGTCTGTTTCTAAAGGGGGAGTTTTGGGGAGGATAAGGGCAAATGGCAGACAAGCCACGCATTTGGCAAGATGCCCTGGTGCCCCGTGGCACCCATGACCTGGAGGATCCTGGTTTCTGCAAGGTGGGGATGGCTTCCATATTATATGTGGGACTCCATGGTGGTGGTGGGAGGGTGACTGCATCCCTTGCAAAGTGACACAGGCTGGCCCTGCACATGATCTGCCCAGGGTCCCTCTCCTCTGCTCTGTCCCTGAGCCTCGGAGGCTTATAGGGAACCAAATGGAAAACAGATTATCCGAGTTCTCCCCAGTTCTCTTGGGATAGGCACTCAGCCCCCACAGCAGGCAAATGGCTGAGTGGCTCTTCACTGTATGATTCAGAGGCACTTACATTTAGGTACCTCTGTGCCTCTGTGATGACTGCTTTTACCATCACCTCGAACACTTCCATCACCTCCCACCTTGTCCCCACTGTCTCCACCTCCATCACCACCATCACCATGATTGACATGGTCGCTATTACCACCACCACCACCACCACCGACCTGAATCGAGAACTTTCAGTGTGCTGGACACTGCCCTACGCATCCATCTACAATCGCTGCCTTATTTCATTTTCGCAGTCCGGTGTGGGAGGCAATATTATTAGTCCCATGTTGCCAATAAGGAAGCTGAGGCTCTGGGATGTTGCATATCAGCCAGAGTCACACAGCCAGTATGTACTGGAGTATCTGAACCCACAAACTGCATGGCCTTTCTCTCTTTGTCCCTCTACTCTGCTCTCCCAGGGCCATGTCATGTGATGGCTTAGTGCATGTCAGACCTTTTTGCGACCCCCTTGGTCATGAGAGCGTGGCATCAGTCACTGATGCTCTAACAACCAGGCTGCCAGGGCTCACAGGAGCCTGGACCCTCCGTGACAGCACCAGGGAGCCAAGTTCAGAACGAGGCTTTCATGCACGCGGAGCGGTTGTAAAACAATTCCTTGGACACAGAACTCTTTACACCCAATCTCTCTCTCACTGCTCCCTGAAGTCGAAACCGGATCGTCAACGATGAGGCCAGAGGGCCTATGGGTCCTGCTCCCTCCACTTTCTTAAGACACTCACAGCCTCTCGGGGCCTGAGAGCACGGTGGTTAGGGCCACGTTCTGCTTGGAGAGTGTCCAGTTTGAAGTCTGTCTCAGCCTTCAAGTTGAGCAAAACCAGGAATCCCGGGAGCTCAGCACTGTCAGACTGTCTCCCAGAGACCCAAACAGACTCAGTTCACTGGGAGAAAAGCCAGCCAGGCAGACAAAGCACTTGGCTCAGTGGCATGTGGAACTGACGGGGACCCATTGTTGTGGGTGGGACACGGCCTGCAGTTACCGAATCGGTTCATTCCCATGTTCACGGGTCTGTCCACTAATACGTGAAACCTTCACAAGGCCCCGACTCTGTGCCAGCTAAGGAGCGAAGGTCCTGGGCATAAAACAACTCGAGCTAGAATTCGTCGTGTGCCTACTGCGTGCCTGTGTTAAGCTTTTGGCACAGATGGTCCCATTTGCCCGGGGATGATGCTATGAAGTAGGGAGTAGCATCATCCCCATCATCCAAATGGGGAGATCAAGGCTCAGGGAGGTTCAGGAGTTTGCACAGATGAACCTGTACTGTACAGAATGCCAGGGCAGCGAGCTGGGGGAGGCAGGGTCCTGTGTCAGATCTGGGATCTGGAATACGTCTTGGTGGAAGTGACATTCAAGCCAAGATCTGCTTGGAGCAGACTTCTACAGCCCGTCCACCCAAACTTGTTTCCCTGCCTCAGCCTCGTTCCCTGGTTTTATTTTGTTTGTGAAACTATTTGGGATTTTATTTATTACTAGAGGCTCGGTGCATGGATTTATGCACCAATGGGGCCCCTCGGCCTGGCCTGTGTCCTGTCACAATCTGGGACCTCTTGGGGGATGTTGGACTGCTGGTTTTGGCCCGATCTCCACACGAAATTCGTGCATGGCGGTTGTGTCCCTCAGCCCGGCCTGTGCTCTCTCGCAATCTGGGACTCCTCGGGGGACCAGGCCAAAACCGGCAGTCGGACATCCCTCTCACAACCTGGGACTCCTGGCTCCTAACCACCTGCCTGCTCACTCCTAACTGCCTGCCTGCTCACTCCTTACCCCTTGGCTTGCTGCTCCTTAGCACTGTAGTGGAGGTGGGAGAGGCTCCCACCACTGCTGCTGAGTTTGTCAGCTGTGAGCCTGGCTTCTGGTTGAGCGGTGCTCCCACTGTGGGAGCTCACTGACCACCAGGGGTCAGCTCCTGCATTGAGGGTGAGTGGGCATCATAGCGACCAGCCCTCCTGGTCATTCTGCCTTAGTGATCACTGGGCTTTTATATATACAGATTTGTTTTCCATCCCATGCACCAAAGGGTCTGAACTGATACGTTAGGGAGGAGAGTGACGATGAGAGAAAGTGAGGTGAGCAAGAGAAGGGACAGGAGGGGCTTAGTGGAATGTTAGCTGGCAGTCACCACAGGGATGCCATTGCCCTTGTTTCCTGGGCACTGACAGGCAGCCCTGGGTTACCTCCGTTCAAGCATCTCCTTGTGTGCCAGACACCACATCAGCTGTGGCTCTGTTGACTATCGTGGGAACAAAGACTTAACGCTACCTGATGAATGAATGAATGGAGCCTGCGGTTTTCCCCAACTGACAGAAGCAGAAAGGCAGCCCCCCCCCACCCCGGGGAGTTTTGAAGACAGGGTGCTGGGATGGGACCACAGCTCTATATGCACAGCTGAGACTTATGCAAAGGCCAAGAGGAGGCAGGTGCCGGGGCAGCCGGGCAGCCCTTCCGTAGAGCTGAAGAGAGCCAGGAGGGCTGGCACTGGACAGGCTGGCGGAATAATAGAGCCCCGCGGGCGGCTCCAGCTCTGAGTCCAAGGCTGTCTGGCCTGGGCAGCCCTGTGCCGATGACGGTTACGCAGGTGTACCACTGAGCACTCGGGTGGCCACATTTATATAAAAGCATGAGTCAAGTTCAAGGGGAAGCGTTGGAGAACTAATTCGAGACTCAAGGTGACCGCGCTGTGGAAGTGTGAGGGTGTGTGCACTCAGAGTGGGTCTGAGTGTGAGAGAGTGTGTGAGCGTATAAATGCGACTGCGTGTGATCGTGGATGTAGCTGTGTGAGAGGAGAAAGTGGTGTGAGAATACGTGTGTGTGTGAGTGTGTGTGTGTGTGTGTGTGTGTGTGTGTGTGTGAAGTCTTCAGTTAAGCTGGGGGTTTCTTATACCGGATGGAGAGAGCAATTCCTGGAACCCACTGTAGGCAAAGGCACTGATTCTGATGAACCCCCACACCGCTATGCTGGCTTAGGGCCCAGGGCAGGCTGGCTTGGACTTCTGTACTGTCCCTTCATAGCCCTTGTTATAACTGTAGTTCATCATTTGTGTATTTAATTGCTGAGTGGCTGCCTCCTCCTGAGACCTGCTGGGGATGTTGGAGGCAGGGGTCCCTGTCGCATGTACCACGGGCTCCCCAGGACTGAGCACAATGCCAGCCACAGGAAGTAGCTGCTAAAGTTGTTGACCGAGGTCCACATGTAACAACAACTAGGGTGAGGATGGCCATCTCTTCCCTTGTCCTCCTCCCACCCACTTCCTACTTCTTTCTTTCTCTTCCCCGCCTAGGCGGTCTGCCCAACATTTGCCTACATGGTAGCCTGCTGAGCTGAGTTGCCAGATTTAGCAAATAAAATCCATGATGCCCGGTTGAACTTGAATTTCAGGTAAACAGCAAATGATGTATGTCCCAATATTTTGATACTTATTGTGTGCTTCTACTAAACACATATGGAATATGTTTTTATGCAAAATGATATAGTCAAACTATTGGCTATTTATCTGAAATTCAAACTGAACCGGGCATCCTAAAGTGTATTTGGCAACCATGCTTCTGAGCTAAAAATGTGACTGATCCTGTTGAGGAGGTTGAATCTGATGGGGAGAAAGCCCAGTTGCTTCCTGTCTCTGGTCCAGTGAAGTCAGCCTCGTTAATCACACAAGAACTAGATGGGTGCCTGGCAGCAAACCAGCACAGAGGAAAGTGCAAGGCCTGAACTGCTGGCCTCAGAGAATTGAGAGAGACCAGGCAAGATGGGCTGGAGAGCGGGTGGCCTGATCGAGAAGGGAACTGACCAAGATCGAGACCCAGCTCTGGGCCAGGCCTCTATTTACACACACAGTCTTGGAATGAACACAATTTCTCGCTCAGTAACAGTGACTCTCTGCTGAGAGAGCGTCACACTCCATCTTGTTAAATCCTCACGAGAACCTGACAGGCAGGAGGAGCATTTCCATTTCTCAGAAAGGAAGCGTGTGCAGAGAGAAATACTTTCCAAGACCTTCCTTGGAGCTAGGAAGTGGCAGGTCTAGGATTAGGTCCTAGAGGTGCCCAGCTGATGCCTGGACTCTCCGAAGCACTGCACTGTGGGTAGGGAAGGAGCACCGGGGCGGAGTCGGGAGTCCCATGTGTTAACTCAGTGAACTCTTATTGAAGTTGAGTGTTATTTGTACATCAATTCATCCATCCATCCATCCATCCATCCACCCATCCACCACCCACCTACCTACCTATTTATTCATCCATCCATGCAACCACCCACCTATGCACATATTCACCAGAGCATCCATCCACACATCTATCTACCTACCTACTGACCCATCCCTCCCTCCATTCACCCATGCACCTACCCACCTATCTACCCATCTACCCACCACCCACCCATTCATCTACCCATCACCCGTCCATCAGTGCATGCATGTATCTCCCCACCTCACTGTGTTAGGTTCTGGGGATGCTGTGGTGGTGGAATGGCTTATGAAGCTCATCTTACATACCCTCGTAGCTCCCTGTGGGCTAGACTGCAAGCCCTTCTCAGCTCACTCTCACTCTCACAATTGGCAGCTTGGCCAAGACCTAAAGTTAATTGGAAACTGGAGACTCTCCCAGCCGTGGTCCTTATGTTATTTCTATTCCGTTCAGCCAGGAATGAACAATGTGCTGGACTATGGCCTGGACCGAGTGACCAATCCGAATGAAGTTCAGGTAAACCAGGTAGGTCTCTGCTGCATACTGCTGAGAGGGTGGGCAGGGCCTAAGTCAGGGTCTTAGTCTGGGAAGATGTCCATCTGTCTGTTGTCTAGTTGTGTTTGTTGGGGCAATGATATCTCCCCTTTGGGAGTGTCTAAGAGAGGAGGACTATGGGCTCTGTGACATCAGTGCTGGAGGCAGGGAGGCCATGGCATCTCAATAGGGTGGGATCTTTGCAAAGATTCTCCTAAGCTTTTGTTTTAAAAGGAGTCTTTTCCCGAGACAGCTACTATTTATGATGGATGGCCAATTTCCTATGATGGTTTCTTATTTAAAGAAACGCAATTCATAAGCTGTTGAAACATTGAGCATTCTGGGCAGGGTTTCTCAACCATGGCACTACTCTTTTGAGCTGTCCTGTGCATTGTAGGATGTTTAGCATATCCTGGCCTCTACCCACTGGATGCCATGAATATTGTGCCTTTCCCTGCCCATCTCCCAGACCTGACAATTACAGATGTTTCCACACATTGTCCCATGCACCCTGGGGGACAGAATTATTGTGGATGAGAACCACTGGTCCCAGTAAGCCAGCCTAAACCTCATTGCAACTAGTTTGAGATGGTTTCATTGATTTCTGTCTAACGCTGTCTTTGGGCAGCGAGAGATCCGTGACCTCTTTAGCCTAGTGTGTCATCTCTAAGCTTTGGTATTGCCTCAAGGCCTGAGTGGGAGCCAGGAGGGAGAAGAAAAGCAATGGGGAAAGAAAAAGAAGCAGGAACAAGGAGGCCACAAGGCAGCTGTGACATGTATACTTTTGCCCTCTGGGACCCAGAACTCACAATGGCCATGGGGACCACCAACCAGTGCGTTAGGCAGATGCACAGGGATGGAGTCCATCTGGAGAGAGATTTCGGGTCCCCAGAGGTTATCACCGGGCTGGGTGGCATGGCTAAGTCCCTTGTCCACAACTCAAAGTGACCCTTCCTTTGATACGCGGATGGCCCTGTCAGCCCTCAGCGGCCTTTCCCACCTTCCCCTCGTCACATGACAGATAATTGCTGAGGCCTTGTTGCTTGGTTGCCACGGAAACAGAATCATCAAGGCAAATACTGAATCTGGCTGGAAGATGTGCTTTTTGTATTTTTATTTTTTACGGGTAGCTGGCAGCTCTGGAAACCTCTGTGGTGGAGGTGGGGAGGGCAGAGGTGGAAAGCACAGCGCCCTGGTCAGGCTCGGAGGAGAGGGTACCCTCCGCTTTCAAAGCCCATTTCTTGCCAGGTGCTGGCATTTCCGTCTGCCTGGGTCAGAGTGTGTGGGGCAAAGGGCTGTGTCTGCCTGCTGATGTTTGACATGGGGCTGTATTTACTTTTGTTTACCATCGTCCTCTCTCTCTCTCTCTCTCTCTCTCTCTTTCTCTCTCTCTCTCTCTCTCTCCCCCCACCAGCCCCCTTTCTCCTGTCTGCACTCTGGCTGTTGTGGAGAATTAAGAAGAATTAAGAATTCTCACTAGGAGGGAGGGCCCTCCTGCCTGACTCCTCAGCCAGCCCCAGTGGATGCCCGATCAGCTGTTAGGGAAACAGAGGCTTCTGCTGGGTTATATCTGTCTGCAACGTTTCCCCAGTTGGACTAAGTGCTCCCTGTTTTTGGGGGTTTACTTACCCTGAGGGGAGGGGGTGGTGGTGGTGTGTCTCCTAGCATAGCTGCCTGCCGCCCGCCCGTCTCCTCTCTTCTGCTTTGCATTCACCGCATCAGTTCTGACTTTCCTGGTTCCTGACTTTCAATTATCTGCTCTCAAAGCTTGCCTGCCCTGATTCCTCAGGCCTCTGCCATCCTGTGCTTTGCTCCGTGCCGGTCCATCCCTTACCTCTTGTTTTTGCAGATCCCTGCCTGGCTGCCTGATCCCAGGGTCCTGGCTTGTCCCTGTGCTGGGTTCCTGCACTTCTGGGCACAGTGGCCCGAGGGCCCCGCAGGTCAGGGCCCTGACCCCTGCTGCCCTGGGATTGTTGTCTGCAGCCTGCATCCGGCGCTCAAGGCCACGTGTGGGCTGCAGGGCTGTGTAAATAAGCTCTAGCTCTGTCCCTATTTGGGCAAATCGGCGAGCGGAACATAATAAGCTAGAATCCCAAGAATGCAGGGCATTTGGAGATTCCTTAGACAGTCTCCCTTGTGCACAGCGTGTCGCCCAGATGAGGAATGGAGAAAAGACTCCAGTCCAGGAGGGCCGACCCCGGGAAGGCAGGGGATCTGTGCGTGAATTCCAGGGTCAAAAAATGTTATAATTTTATCAGGAGGTGGTTTACTTCAAATTGCTTACAAGTATGTGTGTGTATTTTTAAATAACTTCACTTATAATTAATGCTTCTTATGGCCTTTGGCTAAGTAATAATTTTGGTAGGTTTATGAGATTTGGCAAATAAAAATGAAGGATGGCCAATTACTTTTGAATTCCAGGTAAACGACAAATAACTTTCGTAGTATATACCCTGGGCAATATTGCCTGGGCATCCTCTATTTTATCTTGTAAGTAGGGCCAAAGCCATGCCATGCGTGTTTTCAGAAGCAGCCTGTGAGCCCTAAGTCACTGGTCACAGTCGCCTGTCTATTGTCTCACCCAATCCCTTCTTTTTCTACCTCCTTTTACCAATGAGAAAACAGAGGCTTTGAAATGCTAAAAAGCTCATCCAAAGTCATGTAGCCAATAAACCACAGAACCAGGATTTTGACCTCTGTTTATCCCCACATCCACAGTCTTTCTTCCACACATCTTCCCATCAGATTTTCTCTTGGTCTTTTAGAGGCATCTAGAACGGTCACTTTCCACTGCCCCATATATCCACGCACCCCTAGAAGGACAGAGATGCCCTATGTCAATCAAACAACCCTTTCACAGGGGTCGCCTGAGACCATCCTGCATATCAGATATTTACATTACAATTCATAACAGTAGCAACATTACAGTTATGAAGTAGCAATGAAAATAATTTTATGGTTGGGGGTCACCACAACATGAGGAACTGTATTAAAGGGTCGCGGCATTAGGAAGGTTGAGAACCACTGCTCTAGAGGAAGAGGACAGCTGTCTTTAAAGCTAGAAATACATGCTAAAATCCACGTGGACACTCCCAGGTGGAGGTGGGGAAACCCCAGATGCAGCTGTATCTTATGATTAGAGAGCTCGCTGCAGTCTGATCCCAGAAGGTAGCTGGTCATTCCTGGAATCCAAAACCCAACAGTGAACCCCACCACCGAGGCAGGGCCCTAAAAGGGTAATAAAAGCCAATGAAGTGCATTAACCTATGAAACATTTGAACCCTGAAGACTCAGATAATGGCCCCAGAAACAAGCATTTGAGGCCAAAGTCAGACCACGCTAGGTAGAGTAGACATGCCCAGAAGGACAGCCCCCCGTGGAGCCGGGAGAACATCAGGGCAGACAGAACTCGGCTCACTGCATCTGTGATCATCCACGCAGGAGCCCTGTGGCCGCAGAACGGTGGCCGACAGGAAGTTTGATCTTGGGTCCCAGGCACTTTGAAGGAGGGTGTTTAGATGGTGGCTGCTGAGCACATGCCTTTACCATCATTGCTATCTCCCCTGCTCCCAGCTCTACTGAAATATTGACATGTAACATAGGTAAGTTTAAGTGATGATTAGAGACATGCCTGCATTGCAAAACATGACCACAATAAGGTTAGTGAACACCTACCTCTGCCCCCTCCATAATTACGAGTGTGTGTGTGTGTGTGTGTGTGTTGATGATAGTTAAGAGCTACTCTCTCAACAACTCCCAGGCCTGTACCGAAGTGTCGCACATTGCAGTTGCCATGCTGTGCACCGGGCGCCCAGGTCTTACTCAGCGCCGGGAGTTTGTTTTACCTCCACGAGCGTGAATCAAAGAGCGCTTCCCGTGTTTGTGTTCCATCTCGGCGTTGGGGCCCCAGCGTTCTTTTTTGTTTTAATTTTACTTGAAATGGCTGGACAGAGTCATTCTATTTGGCATCGTCCTCGGTGTCAGGGCAAGGAGGAAGCCGGTGTCAGGAGCAGGCTATTATTTTCTGTTTCTCATGGATCCCTCCTCAGCTCTGCAAAACCAGAGCTGGGTTCGAATCTTGGCTCGGCCACTTACTGACCAGGAGTTGTTGGCGAAGTTGCCCATAACCTGTTCCAGCCTCAGAGTTGAATGTCGGAATAATGAAGCCTCTCTCTCTCACACAGGCGGCAGGGCTCCACGAGGTGCACACGGCTTTGCACCAGTTGCTAAGTGGTGGTTGTGAGGCATCAGTCCAGCTTCCCCTCTGAGCAGAGGGCAGAGGCCAGTCCATACTATTTTTAACCCATTCCAGCAGACTCGACCAGAAGACTCTGATTACATTAGGTTTGCATGCAAATCTGCTGGGGCCCCAGGGTCCTTTCCTACCTGAAGTTGTGTGTCTTCTAAAACAGGGTCTAATGTGGAGACAGAATGGGAATGAACAACCAGTGTGGTTGCCAAAATATCTGGATCAACTTTTTAGGTGGAGAAATGTTCTGTTAAGCAGAGCACACATCTCCATTTCTATTTTAGGCCTTCATCATATAATTAATGGCCGTCATCATATAATTAATATTTATTGAGCATCTACTCTGCACCAGATCTTACGCGAGGGAAGACAGACAAGGGTGGTCCTGCTTCGAATGGTGCCTACTGGATGATATGCATATTAGAGAGTCACACAAAGGCATACATCATGAGTTACGATAAAGGCTATGAAGAGGAAGTCGGGGTGTGTGGGAGTCCCCGAGAGCCCTACCTGACCTCTACCTTCCTGAGACACCTCTTCCCACTTCCCCACCCGGGAAAAGGATTTCCTGTGGAAAGCAAGTACATAAAAGCAATCTGATGAAGCAAAATAAAAACTGGCAAGGATCAGAGAGACCTGTACATGCCATTCTAGACCGGAACCTCCTGGCCCAAAAGACCTTGTCAATGGGTTCACAGGCCATTGGTATTTTGTTATTAACTGGCTGAGGAAAAATAGTATCCTCCTTGGCTCTTTTACTAAAAAAAAATAAAAAATACTTTTATTGATTTCAGAGAGGAAGGGAGAGGGAGAGAGAGATAGAAACATCCATGATGAGAGAGAATCATTGATTGGCTGCCTCCTACACACCCCACACTGGGGATCAAGCCCACAACCCAGGTATGTGCCCTGACCAGGAATTGAACCCTGTTCTTCTAGTTCATAGGTTAATGCTCAACCACTGAGCCGCCCTGGTGAGGCCCCAGTGTGATCTCTGTCCCCCACTTGTGGTATTGGTGTGATGCATCAGGAATGATTCTCATCATTCATTCAGCTCTCTCTCTCTCCTGTGAGAGGAGAAGCAAACACCCAAGCCAGTTTTCCATCTTTAACTCTCATTCCATCTCAGGTGGTTCGGTAGGCATGACAGTAGATGGGGACTAATCCCAAACTGAGTCTTTCCTGCATCTTGGCTTTTAGGAGAGCAGGGTCAAGTCATAGTGGTAAATCCTACCCCTCCCTTCACCAAGTCTCTTAGTGGATCCAGTTCGCTAATAGTTGCCTAGCACAGGGTGGAGGTGGTGGTGAGGAGGAAATTCTATCTTCTAAGTAAGAGAAGATGGACAGTTTTCTCATGGGAAGTGCATTTTTATTTTCCAAATGGGCCTTTGAGCTGTGATGATTTCATGGCATCAGTTTAATGGCTCTGGCTTCTTTGTTTTACAGAAACAAACAATCACTGCTGTCAAAAAAGAGGTAATTCACCTCCCAGTTCCAGGGACGTTTGATTTTAAACCCTCCAACGCATTACACATACTTGGGCTTGAGGCTCCGCACCCGGCAATGAAGGGAAAGCCACGAGTAAAGTTCAGAGGACCGTTGACAAATGAATGGACAGCACAGAATGGCAAAGCATCTTCTGTGAGATCTGAGTGGGGCTGGTGCTGGACTCAGAAGGCACCTATCAAATGCTGTAGGGCCTGCATCCCCACCCAGGGCCCTGGTCCTACAATTACAGGGCTGTTCAGAATTTGCCCAGGTGGCACGTTGTCTATTTTGACATATTTTGTATCCAGGGCCCAAGACAGAGCGCTGGCAATCGTTGGCCATTGAGGTTAGATCTGCTTGGCTAACCATCTATCCTCATAGCTTGGTTTAATGCTTCTGATAACTCCCACCCCCCACCTCCCAGTTCATGCCTTTTCCAAGACCAACACATGATGGGTGAAGGAGGCCCCTAATTTGAAGTTTGGAATCACACTACTGTGGGCCTGAACCCTGTTGGTACTGAGGAGTCTGGCTTGAGGGGATGGAATGGGATGTTGTGATGGGTAGAGGGTGTCTAGTTCTGGAGGTCATCTGTGAATACCAGTGTTAGTGACACCCAAGGGGGTGGGCAGTTGGACATCTTCTAACGACCGTGTCTCTTCCAGATCATGTATTACCAACAGGCCTTAATGAGATCCACCGTGAAGTCTTCGGTGTCCCTTGGAGGGTATGTTCCTATTTTGTTGATCTTGCTGAGGTTTGAACAGCAGATAGGCAAGAAGAGAACTTTGCTTTAAGGCAGACTTGAGAGGTCATAGACTGACTTAAGATCCTAATGAACTCTGCGGGACAGGAGCGGTCTCTGGGGGGTTAAGTTACTGATGGTCCACTCGGTGCGAGTCTCCGGGTCTCATCTTGGGTTCGGCAAAATCAAGGGTGGGTGAGGGTCTGTACAAGTCTGTCATCTCTTTTGTGGGTGGGAGGGTGGGGAGAGTTCATGGACTGGACCCTACGGAGATCCCTGATAGCCTGTGTTCCTAGCATCACCCTTCCAGACTAACTAGGGAAAGATGGGTCAATGTATATTGTGTCCATTATTAATCTCTGATCTAAAGTCAACCAGGACACATAGGGAATTTAGGTTTGGTTTGTTGAGTGTTCAGGCTCCCCTGACCCAGTCCCAAGTGGGACATTATCTGAGATACACAAAGGGTTTAGGGTCAAGATACAATTTCACGAGCCTGCATTTTTTATTCAGTCGGTTACAGAGACATTAAAAAGGGACTGGGTAGGGAGACAGCACTTCATTTTACAAGTAGAATGGGGACAGATTTTCGTCAAATGCCTGCTAATCTGAGTGCGGCCAGATTAGCATTTTCCCGAGAAGACGGTAATAAGTGGCAACTGAATCGATAAGTAAAGGAGGACAGGCTGGTCAGTCAACCCGCGCATGGACTCAGTCTCTTGGGTGTTGAACTCCTAGGGAACCTTTTCCATTTGCTTTGCAGGATCGTCAAGTACAGTGAGCAGTTTTCGTCCAATGACGCCATCATGTCAGGCTGCCTCCCTAGCAACCCTTGGATAACAGATGACACCCAGTTCTGGGATTTAAATGCCAAATTGTATGTATTCGACCTGTTGGTTTTTTAAACGTAGCCTTTTGACTTTTTCACATGCCATACAATTCATCCACCCATTTGAAGTGTACAATTCAGTCTTTTCTTTCACTGTATTCATGGAGGTGCACAACCGTCACCACAAACAATTTTAAACCACTTTCATCACCCAAACAAGAAGCCCCACTCTCATACCTTTTGGCTATTACCTCTCCTCACCACCAACCAATAGTCCTCCCGCTCCTGGCAACCACTAAGCAACTTCCTGTCTCTGTGGGCTTGCTGACTCTGGACGCTTCGCTAAGCGGGATCCTATTCCATGTGGTCTTTAGCGATTAGCTTTTTCAACTGGCATCCTGCACAGATTAGTACTCAGCCCCTTCCTATGGCTGAATAACAGTCACTGTAAGGCTAGGCCACATTGTGGTTTTCCATTCATCGGCTGAGGGACATTTGGGTTGTCTCTGCCTTTTCGCTGTTATGAGTAATGCTGTTGTGATCATCCGTGTTCAGATTTTTGTGTAAACATATGATTTTGGGTCTCGAGGGTGTATACCTAGGAGTGGAGCTGCTGGGTCAAATGGTAACTATGGTGAACAACATATTGTTTTTGAAAAGAAGACAATTATCTTTATGGCTTTGCGTCTTGGGTGTCTAATTAGAGTCAGGTTAAGTTCCTGGAGGGCAGGGCCCTGACGCTGCCCTGGTGATTATGCTGCCCACTCCTTAGCTCTGCCTGTGCATTAAAAAAATTATTTATTGCTAGAGGCCTGGTGCACAAAAATTTGTGCACTCAAGGTGTGTGTGTGTGTGTGTGGGGCCCTCAGCCCGGCCTGTGCCCTGTCACAGTCTGGGACTCCTGGAGGATGTTCAGCTGCTGGCTTAGGCCTGCTCCCGGGGGGATTGGGCCTAAGCTGGTAGTCAGACATCCTTAGCACTGCTAAGGAGGCAGGAGAGGCTCCCGCCACCACCATTATGCTGGCAGCCGTCAGCCTGGCTTGTGGCTAAGCAGAGCTCCCCCTGTAGGAGCACACTGACCACCAGGGGCATCTCCTGCATTGAATGTCTGTCCTCTGGTGGTCAGTGTGTGTCATAGTGACCAGTCATTCCCAATGGTTTTGTTGTTTGGGTCAATTTGCATATTACCCTTTTATTATATAGGATTATTTAAAAAAATATATTTGTATTGATTTCAGAGAGGGGGAGAGAGAGATAGAAACATCAGTGATGAGAGAGAATCATTGATTGGCTGCCTCCTACACTCCTCTCCCTGGCCCCCTCAGTGGGATCAAGCCCACAACCCGGACATGTGCCTTGACCAGGAATCAAACAGTGACCTCCTGGTTCATAGGTTGATGCACAACCGCTGAACCATGCCAGCTGGGCTGGCTGTGCATTTTGCATGATTGTTGCTGCTAACTGTGCCTGCATAATCCTGTTGTTTGGAAGAGGGGCAGAAGCAGTAATGCAGGGGGAGAGTGTAAGCCAGCAAAGGAAGAAGACGAGGGCATAAGTGTCAAGTCAAAGAGGAAGGTAGAGGGGAGCAGTGGGGAGGAGGGGTTGGTAGGAGTATAAGACCAAGCTTACGCCAAGGCCAAGGCCATCACACCTGCATGGGGAGGACACAGGTAGCCCGGATGCAGCCAGGTAAGCAGGCATAGCTGGAGAGACTTTCACCTGGCCCAGGTAGTCTGCTCTGGACAGCTGATGGTTAAGGAGGGCACTCATCTGTTTGGGGTGTCAGTGTAAGAGCAGAAGACTCTAGAATCACCTCCTGGGGGAGTCTTCCCTCCTCCACTGGGGGGCTCTGGTCATTAGGATGGGTGGCATTTGGCTCTCCAGGGAGGAGAGGGCAAGGTCACCCGGCCAGGAAAAGTGTTGTCCTGAGAGGGAAGGGAAGGAAAGGGAAAGGAAGGGAAGGGAAGGGAAGGGAAGAGAAGAGAAGGAGACCTTTCAAAACACCCAGCAGAATGGGACTTGCGTCTTAGAGGAAGCCCTGGAGAGGTGCAGAGGTGGCGTCTGGGATCCACCTGGGGGCGTGTGGCCTGAAGGCAGGAGGAGGTAAAGGGCCAGCTGCCCGGTGGGCGACAGCCATCGAGGGGGTGGCAGTGGCCATGGCACCCATCGCAGTGCTGCTCTGGAATTCCCCCCTGGCCTGGCGTGCAGCCTGGCCTTCTGTGGACCGATCTCCAGAGGCCCTGGCGCAGGCCTTCCCGTTCTTTGCCCCGAAGGCTAAGAGCTGTGGCGGTCCTTCTCACCTCAGGGGTGGCCAGCTCCTGCTAGGAGGCCCAGGGGCCCTGTCTGAGGACGCATTTTCCTAACAAGTGATTGCTTGGGTCGTACATTCATGCAGAAATGAGGGTGGGGACTGCATGGAGCTCTGGGCCGTGGGACCGATGGAGGGGGCTGAAGCCCGCACCCCAGCCAGGCCGCCGCCTGGCACAGCCCCCTCCTGCGGAGGGTCCAGGCATTTACACAGCGTCCTCCCTGCAGGGTGGACGTCCCAACCAGGATGCGCGTGGAACGGTGGGCCATCAACTTCAGTGAACTGATTCGAGACCCCAAGGGGCGCCAGAGCTTCCAGTACTTTCTCAAGAAAGAATTCAGCGGTGGGTCTTTGATTTAAAAAAAAAAAAAAGATTTAACGTTTAGCAGCGCTCCTGTCGTGTCTAGCACAGGGTTCCCCAGGGCCCTCACGGTTGGGGAGGGATTTCATTTGCGCACATGAACGTTACTCACATTTTCAAGCTCCCCCTCCCTGCTGGCTGCTCCATTCCTTACCCCGATCCTGCCGTCACCAGCTCCTGTGGCGTGGGGCGCTCCGCGCAGCTCCCCGGGGAAAGCGGACGAGGAGGGAGGCCGAAAGCGAGCTTTCCCTGGCTGTTTCCCAGCCTGATGTCCTTCAGCTCACCTGGGGACAGCTGAGGCTGCTCGCCTGGGTCCCCTCCCAGAGGTTCCTTTTTAACTGATGCGGGGTGGAATTGCCCAAGGTTTGAAAACTCCCCAGGTGATTCTACTATGTGGCCATAATGGACATCCACTCTCCAGCGCTGCTTCCATCCGGGGCTTAGGAGGGTGCAGATTTTAATGGCACGGGGGGGGGGGGGGGGGGGGGGGGGGGGGGGGGGGGGGGGGGGCGGAGGGTACATTCTAGATCCATCCCATCTCTGGCTGTCTCACATGGTTGACACTTGCAACTTCTTAAATATACAGAACTGAGAAACCATAGGTCAGGTCAGGACCAAGTTCTCTAGGCTGAGCATTCCATTGGCTTCCACACTTATACTGAAGTATTTACTTTTATAAATATTTACTTTTATATAAAATATTTTTTATTGATTTTTTATAGATGGGGTTGAGAGAGAGAGAGAGAGATGAGAATGAAACATTGATCCAGTGCCTCCTGCATGCTCTCCTACTGGGGATGGAGCCCCAAACCCCGGGATGTGCCTGTGGATGTGCCCTGACCAGGAATCGAACCAGCGACCTTTCTCATGAGAGGGTGCTCAACCAACTGCGCCACGCCGCCAGGGCTGAAATATTTACTTTTATGGGGTTCATTTGCTTCCTTACAAAGCCCCCAGCTCTGGGGAACATCACAGTATAGCCTCAACATTCAGCTGCTTATTCCCCAAGGCCCACTTGTCTATAACCTCGAGGGACAAGCCATTAGCCTGTTCGATGCAACACATTACATTATAATATGGATTTTTGAAAATCCTCTCTCAGATCCAGCCTAATTGCCATGATATAATAAACCCCACTGTAGATGGGTGGAGCAGGGGGGTGCTTTTAGCACCAGACAGAAGCAACTGGCCAGTGAGTGGGATAGGGTGCCATCTAGTGGCTAAGTCACAAACCACACCCCGAGTCTCCCCCATCCACACATTACTTAGTAACACAATCCGTGGAAAAGATTTCCCTGCATTACCAAAATAGCACGACTGGTGATCTCCTCGTGGCATTCCTCGGGAGTGAACAGGGCAGGTGAATCATCAGTTTTCTCATTTAATTGAAAAATCATAAAATTGAGATCTAATTTCACATGCCATAAATTCACATACCATATAACTCACATGCCATTGTCCACATATCCTTTTAAAGGGTACAAATTCAGTGGTTTTAGTTTACTCACAAAGGTGTGCATCCATCCCACTGTATATAATTCTAGAACACTCTCACCACCTCGAAGAAAACCCCCATTAGAAATGTCCTGTTCTCCCTCCCTCTGCCCCACATGTCCTCCCTATCCCCAGCCCTAGGCAGCCACTAGCCTGCTTCTATGATCATGGATTTGCCTAATTTGGACATTTCATATAAATGGAATCATAAAGCACGTGTCCTTTTGGCTTCTTTCACTTAGCACAGTGTTTTCAAGGTTCATCCATGTTGTAATGCCTTTCCATGCCTCATTCCTTTTCACAACTGAATAATATTCCATTGTGTGGTTATACCACATTTTGTAGACGGGGCCCTATCGTGTAGCAATGCATGTTTACAGCCCAGTCGTGTGTGGCCTTGTTCAAGCATATTTGCTACCACTAACTCCCAGGACAGAGAACACAGCAGCCTCTGGGGGCTGATGTGAGCTGAGTTTGTCTCCTTGGGGACAGAGCAGTGATCACAGGAGACACGCACAGCTGTGAGCATGGAGACGCCCATCAAGCTCCTGTCAAAGACACATGTGCAACAGACCTAGGCTAGCGAGCAGCAGACCTAGGCTAACGAAGTCCCGGGCCCTGAGGTTGGTGTGGCTGCTCATTGTTTTGTCCAGCCTCACAGGTGCCCGGGCTGCTTGTGCGGAAGGAAGATGCTCCCCGCCGGGAGCCAAATCTATCCTGGCTGACCCGTTTCTCCTCTTTTCTTCTTCCCGCTGGTTTCCTATCTGGCTTTCGTCTCCCGTGCAGGAGAGAATCTGGGATTCTGGGAAGCCTGCGAGGATCTGAAGTATGGAGATCAGTCCAAGGTCAAGGAGAAAGCGGAGGAGATTTACAAGTGAGGATTAGCCACCTTGTGGAAGCCCCCTCACCTCCTTCTCCTCCACCCCCCCCCCTGCCCTCGCACACCCCTGGTGTCAGCCAGCTCAGGCCTGCATCTGCCGTGCTCTAAATAGCGCACTGCCACTGTGGGAGGACCCCCTGATCCTGGGGGAAGGTGCTTACTTAGGAGTTAAAGAGGCAAGCTGCCCCGAATTACAGAGCTTTACTTAAACCGTCTTAGGGCCCCTGAGAGATGGGTGTGCTGCACATGCCAGAGAGAGAGAGAGAGAGAGAGAGAGAGAGAGAGAGAGAGAGGAAGAGAGAGAATAGTTGAGGTGGGAAAACCTATTCCTCAGGCTGTCTTAGTGAAGTGAGGCCCATGCAGGGAAGGGGGGGTCCCCCGAGTGTCCAGGACTGTGAGCCCAGCTTGGGATACAGTTGTGGGCACAACACTTACGTTGCAGTTACCAGTTCTACCCTCAATTGTTGAGTGTAGCGATAAGTCTGTCCCTCCGCAGCCCTGCCCCTCCTCTGAATTCCTCTCCAAATTACCCAGCAGCTAAGGGTGTCCCTTCAGGTGGCCAGCCCTGCTTCTGGTGGCCAGGTGGAGAGGGAAGGGGAGTGGTGAGACCACCAGCATGGCCACGTGGCACAGCTGCCGACATCTGCGCCCTCCCTCCGCCCCCGGCCCGGGTGCTGGTGTATTGCTGTGGTCACAGCCTGGCTAGTCCCCTCTGCACTGGCTTCAGCGGACACCTGTCTTGGGCTCTGAGGCCCAGGGCATTTTGTTCATATTCACAGGCTCAGCTGTGGTTGCCAATTCAAAGCCACCACGCTGGGCTGGAACCAGCTGTCTGTGGCCACGAGGGGGCAGGCCAGATGGCCTTTGCCTCTGAGCACTTCTCCCTCCAGACCTCTGTGTCCTTCCTTCCATAGACACAGAATGGACCATCCCAGTTTTCAGAGAGGCGGGCAGGACATTGAAGAGAGAGCTGAGGCCTCCTGCAGAGAGCCTCCTGTACTTCCTCAGCGTTCCCACCTCCTCCCACAGGGTGACACCCTGCACCCCAAGAGAGATGGGGGGGGCGGGGGTGGATTGTCGGTCCAGGAAGGTCCCGTGACATCCTCCCCCAGGAGAATGGTGTGTGACTGCCTTGCACACTATGACCCACGCACACTCCTAATTCCAAAACACTGCAAGGGAGCCGGCTGCCTCCCCCTTTATATCAGCCTCCTCCCCCTCCCCCTGGGCTCCCCACTTTTGTCATCTCAGTCCGAATTCCAAAATTCCCCTGTGCAGCGTAGGGTTGGGGCACAGTATCGACGTGAGTATTTCTAACCCTCCACACGTCAGAATGTGGGTATGGGAGAACTCCCAAATCTCAGGTGGATGCAGGTCTCAGGATGTGTGGCCCAGTGTAGGTCTCCTGGGGCCACTTGGCAAGGATGCGCAGGTCTTCAAACCCTGGGGTGCCGGGAACCCGGGCTGCCTCCCTGCCCAGCATTTGGATCCAGCTCCAGACAGGTCTAGGTGGAGCCATGGGGGAGCGGAGGCACTGGGGCAACCGTGTGGAGGTGCTCAGTCGAATCTGGGGGACAAGGAGGCAGAGGCGTGAAGTTGGAGGCTGGGCTCTTCGCCCTCATGGCTAGGGTTGCTCCATCCACTTCTGCTCTCCTAGATGTCGGGACACCAAAGTTCAACAGTCGTTTCCAATACTGGCATGGCTGTCATCTTGTTTCTAAGAAATGTTGCTTGGCAACCTGTTCAAACTCTTCCTGTCTCCTAAAAAGGGACCCCTTCCCACCCGGGACACCTGAGTCAGGTCCGTCCCTCCTGCTCAGGCAGCTGTGAACTTAAAAAAAAAAAAAAGTATATATACACACCCACACACACACACACACACACACACATATTGATTTCAGAGAGGAAGGGAGAGAGAGATAGAAACATCAATGATGAGAGAGAATCATTGATCATTGATTGGTTGTCTCCTGCACGCCCCACACTGGGGATTCAGCCAGCCATCCAGGCATGTGCCCTGATTGGAAATCAAACGGTGACTTCCCTGGTTCACAGGTTGACACTCAACTGCTGAGACACACCAGCCAGGCAGCTGTGCACTTTTTATTAACCGACTTGGGTTAGCTACTTTTGCTGACATTTCCCTCCCTGCCCTAGGCTATTCCTGGCCCCGGGGGCGAGGCGGTGGATCAACATTGATGGTAAAACCATGGACATCACGGTCAAGGGGCTGAGGCACCCCCACCGCTACGTGCTGGACGCTGCGCAAACCCACATCTACATGCTCATGAAGAAGGTTGGTCTTTGCCGATGATGCCCAGGGGCCAGGAGCCCTTCCCTCCTGGTGCCTGGAGAGTTCTTTAGATACGGGGGCAAGGGACGCGGCCTGTGGCTACAGCTTTGTGGGCGTTGTCTCCTTAAAAACTGTCTCTTCCATCTGTGTCCTGGGCTGCAACCCCCTTGCGCCCCCAAGCTCGCTGGCTGGGAGGACCCCCGTGGATGCCGCGTGGTTCCACTGGGCCTCTCACTCTGTAGGAAGGACTTTGTGGTGATAGTGTTGCTCTGAGAGCTACTATTGACCGAGGGCCTACAAGGCACAGGCCGTCCGCTCAGCAAAGCATGGAACTTTGCACCAAAGACAGCCCACGAGGTGGGGACGGCTCCTCCAGAGTCTAGCAGTTTGCCCGGGGTCCCCCCAGAGGTGGAGCTCGGGTTCAAGCTGCATCCCTTGGAGCCGCAGGCTGAGCCCTTCCTCCCCCCTGTGGATGGCGGCCGTCCTGTGGCCCTGCCCGGAGCAGATGTTCCACGGGAGGGTTTCGTGTGTGTGCGAAGGTGGTTAAACCCTGTGAGAATTCAGACGGCCTTCTGGGTTCTTAATAAAAAGTGAACATGGGAGTTTGCAGGACATTGTTTGAAAAAGAAACGGGAACCTGAGAGAAAAACCAATCACCTAAAAATTTCCTTTCCTTTCGTTGATAGGAACGTTACATAGTATCTATTACCGTTTTATTTGTTTTTAATTTAAAAGTATTTTTGTGCTTTTACATTTTATTTTTTAATTATAGTTTATATTCAGTATTATTTTGTATTAGTTTCAGGTGCACAGTGTGATGGTTAGATAATAATGAACTTTACGCAGTGTTCCCCCGGTATTTCCAGGGCCCACCTGGCACCACACATAGTTATTGCCATGTTATTTCTGCCACTTTCTTAAGAAATTAGAATTTGGGGCTCAGGCTTGGTCTTCGAGGAGCTGCCCAGTATGGTTGCCACCCGGTGCCACGCCCAGAGAGACTTCCTTCCGTGGCTTCGACTTCTCCTACGGCAGTTGTTCCTTCAATTAGTCCTTCGATGGCAAAGCATCTCTAGAAACTTTGTTACATGATGTAGGTTTGTGTGATATCATTTTTCTATTAGTTTCCCTTATGATATTTCTTTCACTCCGCCCTTTGAGTTTATTGCATTAGAAGGAAATGGTTTTACTTTGCTTTGAAAATATGTAACCATTTTAATATTTTATTAAGCCAGGTTAGCCATTTTTTACCATACATTTTTCATTAGCGGGTTTTTGTGTGCTTCCCTTATAAGGAGACTTACAGCAGGATTTCTTTAATAATGGTCTTCCTTAGTGTATTTTAAAATACATTTTGATTCTTAAAATACATTTTGATTCTTAAAAAAACATTTAGGGCCCTAACCGGTTTGGCTCAGTGGATGGAGCGTCGGCCTGCGGACTCAAGGGTCCCAGGTTCGATTACGGCCAAGGGCATGTACCTTGGTTGCCGGCACATCCCCAGGGGGGAGTGTGCAAGAGGCAGCTGATCGATATTTCTCTCTCATCGATGTTTCTAACTCTCTATCCCTCTTTCTTCCTCTCTGTGAAAAATCAATAAAATATATTTAAAAAAACCCCACACATTTAGGGAGACAGCCAGAGGCCAGCTACTAGCCAGAACAAAACAGAGTCATGGGTAACTTAATAATGATATATACAGGGTGGGCAAGTATAGACTTAGAGTTGTGAGTTGTCGAAACACAGTTAATAAAGCTATTGCAATAATCATACCCTGCAGGCCGTTTTCTGTTCAAATAACCATGAGCCACCACTCAGTCCTCGCAATGGCGCTCCTTCAATAAATAGCGAGAATCCGCGGTCCCTGATGGTCGCTGTGGGCTTTGCCTCATATTTTCTGGGACTAGCCTGGCTTGGAGTGCGCTTGGAAGTAGCCAGCATTCATGAAACAACAGCCCTGAACCTGTCCAGGGTCCCAGGAACTAGCTACACGGGAGGAGTCAGAGCCTGGGTCTTGGATTTTCTCTTGCCCTCATACCACACTCAGGGCAGAAAGGGGAGGTCAGCGGCTTCGGCGTGGCGCCATGCTCACGCTGCTCATCTTCATCAGAAGGAGGTATTGGGTGGTGCAGGCTGGCTGCAGGGTCCTCTCATCCCAGGCTTGCTTCGCTGAAGAACCTGGACGAGGGTTTTGGGTGGGGGCCACAGACTCCAATGACCGAACCTCAGGTGCAGTGGAACCAGCTGGAGGCTTGTGAAGACTCAGGTCATCTCACCCCCGGAGTTCTGGTTCCCGAGGTCTGGGGCGGGCCTGGGCATGTGCGTGTCTAGCACGTTGCCAGGTGAACACGGGGCCGCTGGTCGGGACCACACGTGAGATCCGTCGCTTTGGACACACACTGACATAAATGCCTTTCACGCCAGGAGACACAGCCTCTCCACCTCGCCATCTAATTGCCGAGGGAGGGCTTGAAAACGGAAGCGTGTTCATTTGATTTGACACGTTCCCTCTCGTAATGACTGTTTTTCTCTCATTGCCACTAGGATTCCTACGCTCGCTATTTGAAATCTCCCATCTATAAGGAAATGCTGGCCAAAGCTATTGAACCTCAGGAAACCAGCAAGAGAAGGCAAGTGGAGTGGCCCGTGAGTGCCAGTTGCCTGCTGTTCTTGTTTACAGAGAATCGAGGGCCTCTTCCAGCCCAGTGGCCACGGTTGAGAGGTGTTTGTTTGATGGGAATAGTGGGGACTGGGAAGTATTTATCAAGGTATGGTTGCCTCGTTGGCCTCAGAATGCCCTGAAATCATCCTAGCAAGATTTCCTTCGTCATTACTGCCAGTGAGTTTTCTTCCCTCTTGTGCTGGTTTACAAGAGTCTTATTAGACTTATAGTTACACTGATCACAAATAGAAGCAACTCATTGGTGTTCTCTAAATTAAAACAATTCTATTTTTTGTAATGCATTGATTTTTTAATCTATATATATATAAAACCCTAAGCAACCAGTCGACCATTTGACCTGATGACCGTTTGACCGGTTGCTATGATGTGCACTGACCACCAGGGGGTGGAGGCTCAATGTAGGAGCTGCCCCCTAGTGGTCAGTGCACTCCCACAGCGGGAGCACTGCTCAGGTGACCGACGGGCGCCAGAAGCCTGGCTCACGGCTGGTGAGCACAGCTGTAGTGGCAGGTACAGTGGGGGCGGGATGAGCGGGAGTGGCTCGGTGCCTGGCCTGGGCTAAGACTCCTCTGAGGCTATCTGCTGCTTCGCACACTACTACATTCCTCAGGGGAGTCGGACTGTTGGTGTGGGGATTGGGCTGAAATTGGCAGTCTGACATCCCCCCAAGGGTCTCAGATTGTAAGAGGGTGTAGGCTAGGCTGAGGGACTCATCAGTGCACAAATTGGTGCACTGGGCCTCTAAAATATATATATATATCTCGACCTATGAACCAGGAGGTCACAGTTTGATTCCTGGTCAGGGCACATGCCCGGGTTGTGGGCTTGATCCCTGGTTTGGGGTGTGTAGGATGCAGCCAATCAATGACTCTCTCTCATCATTGAGGCTTCTCTCTCTCTCCCCCACTTCCTCTCCATTCCTCTCTGAAATCAATATATATATAATGCAACTCTGTTATGTGACCTATATATTTATGGTTCAAGACAGGGCATTCACACCGGACAGCTATTGCAGTGTTGGCTGTTGTTATTTTTTATTTGCCAGTCTTAGGGAAAAGGAGGTCAGTGCCCCTGCCTGGATAGTCAGGTATTGCATGTTTTAAACATTCTTGAGCACACCGGTTGCAAATCTCCGATCGATGGGGATTGAAGATTCAAAAGAGTAACCACAGACACGGGACTTTGGCGGAGGTGTTCCTGGCGCCGAAGCGTGACCTGTCCCCGCGGCGTTAGTAAACGTTCCCGCTCGCCAGCTCGGCCCACGCTGGGCTCCTATCCAGCATCTCCAGTCAATTCAAAAGAACGGTGGTTGGACCGGAGCCTTTATCAAAGGAGCTTTAAAGAAAGCCCAACTCGGTGTCATTCTCAAGGATAATGGCGCTGCTATGAAAAGGAGAGAAAGGAGGTCTCTGTGGGGCCATTCTTCTCGGTTTCCCGGGGAAGGAAAGGAGTTCAGGGTCCCTGGGGATTTGAAAGCTTCTCCTTTAAGCCACAAGAAAGGGCTGTGATGGCTCCACAAGTCCTGCCAGGAAGTAGTGGGGAAGGAGGGGAATCTCCCACTGCTCTCTCCAGAGGCTCTGTGAGCTGGGGCAGATGGAGAAGTCAGCGGGATCTCCTCCTGGGCACCGGGTGCCGGGAGGGCGGGCTGCGTGGCATCAGGCCCCAGGGGCAGCGCGAGGCACTGGGCGATGCGGTTACTGCTGCTGTGGGTGGGAACACGTGGGAATGGTTTTGTGACAGTGAAGCTCCGCCTGTAACTGTGTGGGATTATGGCGGGTGTGAGCTCGTTCCCTGATTTGCAGGTATAAGACTATGTATAGAATTTAAATCTTCTAGAACAAGTTATATCGAGCTCTCCGCCTTCCCTTGGCAGGGCTGGTGGGAGATCTAATATCAGGCATGCCTTACCTTGGGGAGCCCTCTTCCTCCCTAGGGTAGACTGAGTTCTACAGGCTCCCGTAGTCCAGAAATTTGGGGACGTCCTAGGTTTTAAGTCTACCCTTGCGGCTACGTGCTTGTTTCCAAGCCTGTGGGTGGCTTAGCCGCTCCCTCTCCCCGGTATGAGTCAGACCCCTGGAGCTTTGTCCTGGCTTCTTCCAAGGCCACAGTCAAGAGAGCTGGGTCCCAGGAATCCACGTTTAACCTCTGTGGGGGTCCTGACTCCCTGGGTGCATGTTCATGAGGCCAACAGCTCCCCAACCCTCTTCAGGCCCCCTTTCCCCTTTCTCGGCCCCCTGACCTCTTAACCAGCCCAGCTCTTCTCCTTCCCAGAACCTTGGCTTTTGAAAACAAATGCTCCAACTCTCCCTTGAAGCAAGAACCCAAACCCTCCTCGATCCCTCCTCCGGGAAAGTTGAGATGACAGGTTGACTTCTAAAGATTGTAGGTGTGTCTAATCGTCACCATCCAGGCAGGCTCTCTTGTGGATGGCACTTGGGACTCACTCTGGTCCTGGGCTCCAAGGGAAGAGAAAAGAGGTGCGGCTGGACACCCCTGTGAGAGCCCCACCTGAAGTTCACCAGGAGCGTGAGGAACAAGTCCAGTTCTGGCCTCCCAGCCTCACCTCCAAGCCAGGTGTTGAGAGGCCGTTGTTGGGCAAGCCTTGTGGCTTTCTGCTAACCACCGGTGCTGTCCCCGCTTCCAGCTCCAGCCTCCCGTTTATGCGGCGTCACCTGCGCTCCAGCCCGAGCCCCGTCATCCTGAGGCAGCTGGAGGAGGAAGCCAAAGCCCGGGAAGCGGCCAACACGGTGGACATCACCCAGGTCATGAGCAAGCTGGACCGCAGGAGCCAGCTCAGGAGGGAGCTGCCTCCTAAATAAGTCTGCCGTCGCTGGGGGTGGCGGGGGCAGGCACGCGGGAGAGGCAGGCAAAGGCAGGGTCAGCGTCTAGAAGAGTCCACCCCGACCAGTGCGGCTGTGGGGCACACAGGTGCAGCCCATATTTCTCTGACCTCCTTCATGGTGGGCTTCCCGACACCACGGCAACTCGAGCTTAGCTCTCTCACCCCAACACCCAAGGGGCAGTGGTGGGGGGAGTTCACCTGACTCAGCTGCTGTGGGACCACCTGTCTCACCATAGGGGGTCCTGGTAGTGAGGATCCTAGAGAAACAGGCTGATTTGTGACCCACCATTTGCTTTGAAAAAGTAAAGAGAAGGCCTCCCAGTTCCCTCCTCAGCCCAGGCACAGTTCTTGCAGGCGCATTTGCTTCCAATAGCTTTGTGAAGCTCCTCTTCCGCTCTTCTCTCTCCAGTTTAGACGTTGCTTCTAAAGCAGTTGGAGATCCTGCCAGGAGACTAGTTGCAGGGTTTCCTATGGATGCACGGCACTGCACTGCCTGGAAAGGCCCTGCTAAGACGTGTCTCTCGAGCTTGTTCTTAGTCACAATTACTGAGGGTGGGTGGGCCAGAGACAAAGAAAATATCGGTAGAGTGCTTAGGACAATGCCTGGCATGTGATAAGTGCTCAGTAAATGCTAGCTGCTGGCATTATCAGCACAACAGTTATCATCACCACCATCATTACTATCATCCCTACCATCACCAGCATCCTCACCATCACCAGCATCCTCATCATCACCAGCAGTAGTACCATCATGATCATCCTCACCGTCACTATCATCACCTCATCATTATCACCTCCTCATCATCACCATCCTCCTCACCATCCCTACTATCTTCATGGTCTTAGAGTAAGTGTGTGCTTTCTTGTACCTTCCAGTGTTGTCCGATACAGTGATGCGTTATTTTTTAATATGTAGGGCATTTCCTGAGGTATAACCAAACCATCTTCTCCTCTCTCAAAGTCTTGCAGCGTAGCCCTCCCAGCTCTCTAGGTGCCATTAGGACATATTTAAGGGGGGGGTGGTTAGGGCGTGGGTGTCCTGTCCTCTGCCTGCAGCTCCTGTGAGAGGACTGGCTAGCAATCACCTAGTCCTTTGGCCCTGAGTTCCACGGCTGAAGTAAAGGTCCAAATGCAAAGGAACATGCTGGGCTGAGGATGAGAGGAGGTGCTCGCCCATGTGGCTTTTCCTTCCTGCGGCCAACTTTGCCCGTTGGCTTTTGGGGACAGTGAGGAAAGGGCGAGTGAGAAGGGACTGGAGGGGGTGACGGCGCACACTGCGTGCTCAACCTGAATGCAGCCCTCGCCTCACCCGCCTGCTCCCAGGAAGTAGGAGTTCAGGTGGCACAGGTCTCCTTGGAATTCTCACCCAGCTTCTGGATGGAAAATGAATCACTCCTCTCGCACCATCTGCTTTGCCTTTCATCGCGACCCTGTGATTTGAGTCCTCCCGTCAACACACCTGCCCATTTCATGCTCCTTCCCCCACTTCCTTTGCGTAATAAAACAGCAGCACAAAACCAAGCCAAACCGAGCTCACCTTCACTGCATCTCTGTTGTGTCTCATTTCTTCGCCATGTGCCTTGCATGCCGCTGCTTTGCTGCCTCACACCAATGGTGGGTGTGGCAGGGGCTGGAAGGGCTGGGTCTCCAAGTGCAAGCTCAGGTCCTTTCAGGAGGGGGCTCAGCCAACCCCGCCCATGCACCCTGGGAAGGGAAGAGAGGACGGAGGGAAGCCTCCCTGAACTTTCCAGCTCAGACGGGCTCTCTCAGGCTCCTTTGGCTAAAGCACACCTGATCCCACCCTCCTGCCCCCGTGCTACGGGACCCGGGGGACTTGGTGGCCCAGGGAGGTTGAGGCACTTGTCTAATGAGTGGCCTCCCCGCCCCGTATTGCCTGCCTCCTTCTCCTGGCTTGTGTAGGTCCCACACGCAGTCTTTCCTCCCAACCACCTGCTCAGCCTGCAGGAGGCACGGGGAGGTGCTGGGTCCAGGCCATCCATCCCCCAGGTGTGTCTGTGGACACAGGTAGGGATTCAGGTCAGCGTGGGTGGTCTCAGGCCTGGAAGAGTCAGCCAGGTACCAGCTCTGCCACCTCTGTCACTCTGCTAACATGCTCCAGCCCTGAGGGTGGGAACCAAGGATAGAGAAGGGATGATGGCGTGTGGCAGGCACCAAGCATTGCTCACTGGGGGACTGGCCACACCCCAGCATCCCAGGCTGGAGGATGACCAGTCTGTCCCTTGGGATGCAGTGCCCAAGTCTGGGGACCATGGCCAGGGCATGGACAGGGCTTGGCAGAAGGCCTGTGTCTGCCATTGTCACAGGTGGTTTTGGGAGCCCATCCCAACTTCTCAGGTGAAGCCACACTAGACCTGTGCTTTGGGCACGGGCAGGGGCTGGGTTATTGGGGGGCAGCCCCTGTGCCCATCGACCAGCCACCTACTCACTCTGAGCTCTCTTTCCTTTCCTGCAGCCTGGCCAGCACCCTGCTCCCAGCCCCCACCTGGCCGTGTACACGGGGACTTGTGTGCCCCCCTCTCCTTCCTTCTCCTCCTCCTGCCGCTCCCCTAGGAAGCCCTTCCCCTCGCCAGGCCGCTTCATGCGGAGGCCCAGCAGCACCGTCTGCCCCTCACCCATTACGGTGGCCTTGGAAGGCTCGGAGCAGAAAGGCGAGGCCGGTGGACCCAGTGCCGGCCCAGGAACCTCCAATGCAGATACCAGCGAGGCCTCCGCCGACTGCCCCTGGCCCCGGCCCCCGCCCAGGGCCCCTCTCAAGGCCCGCATGGCTGTGTCCTTCAGCAGTTTTCTGAGACGAGGCTGTTTGGCTTCCCCCGTCTTCGCCAGGCTCTCGCCCAAGTGCCCCCCTGGGTCCCATGGGAAGGTGCAGCCCCTAGGGGATGTGGGTCAGCAGCTGCCACGGCTGAAATCCAGGAGGGTGACAAAGTAAGAACCAGTGGGGGGTGTGCTGTGTGTGTGTGCATGTGTGTGGATATATGAGCAGATGTCTGTTGGTACACATGTGCACATGTGCACATATGCCTGGGCATGTGTATGTGTGTATGTGTGTACACATTTTTGTGGACATGAGCATGTGTCTATGGGCACACATATGTCTGTGGGTTTGCACATGTGTGCACATGTCTAAGGCATGTGCATGTGTGTATGTGTACACACATGCCTGTAGGCATGTGCATGTGTGCACATATCTATGGGTGTGTGCATGTGAGTATATATGTGCATGTGTCTGTGTGTGCATGTATATGTATGTACACATATGTCCCTGGGTGTGCATGTCTACTGTTGATTGTTTCCATTTGGTGTTCCCTCTGCACCCCCCATACTTGCTTTCCTCTTGCGTCTGAAGCTTTTTCCAGATCAGAATGGATGTGCCTGTGGAGAGTGGCACCTACCTGATGGACGCGGAGGACACGGGGCCAGGAGCCTCAGGTGACCAGGCCATCAAGAAGGAGGTCATCTGCCCCTGGGAGAGCCTGGCCTAGGGCACAGCTGGCCGAGTCAGGGGCCTGGGACCAGCAGGTGCTCCCGGCAGGCTCTGCTGGGGGAGGCAACGGGACGCTCTCGAACCTCTGCATTAAGATCATACTTGGGGGCCGAGAGGCGAGAGGACGTGGACTCAAGGGGAGCGTGCTTTGTCTGGGCTCTGGTGGCCAATTCCCTCCCAACCCCTGACCTTCCCTCCTTTGGCATGTGGATAGAATGACTCCTTGCTGCCTTAAAACCGATAAAAGGTTAACGGGTAAGAGTTTCTTGGAATGAAATGTCGGTGTGTGTCTGGTTTTCTTAGTTATCTATGAGCTCTCAGGTGGCTCGTGCATGATGCTGCAGCCGTGGAGCTCGCCAGGGAGAGGCCCCAGAGTGTGGCACCACCCAGGAAGGGGGCTGGGGAAAGGCGCCCTTCTAGAATGCTCAGATCCACCAAGAAGCAGATGCCAAGGTGGCGTTAGGTGGGCAAGGGCTCTGTTGGGGAGACACCTGGGAAGAAGAAAGAGCAGGAGCTGGAGAAGCGCGAGGGCCTTTGGACCATGACGCTGGGCTGACCTCTGGGGAGGGAGGAGTGGGCGGGGGGAGTCTCCGATGGAAGCCCAGTTCCAAGAGAGTTTGGGCCAGGCTGTTGGGGTGTCCCTCAGCCAAAGCCACTGTCGGAGGTGTCCTGTGTCTTGTCCTCTGCATTAGCGCCCTCACCAGGCAAGGTCATTGGCTGGGGTCACCTGTGGGGAGCCTGGCCCTGAGCAGGAGGTCTGAGCGCACAGGGTTGTGCCTGCTCTATCCATCCAGTGGGCCCCTCTGCAGGGTGGGGCCTCGGTGTACCCCTCCCAACTCTTCTCCAGACATTCACACAAGTCTTCATCGAGCCCCTGCCGTGTGGCAGGCACTGTGCTAGGCCCCGGGGGTGCAGCAGTGACTCCTTGCTGCATGGAAGTCATCTAGAGCAGTGGTTCTCCACCCGGGGACAACTTTGCCTCCTGGAGGACTCAGCCGTGCCTGGAGACAGTCTCGGGTGTCAGGACTGGCTGGGGAAGCTTCCTGCAAAGAGTGGGTAGAGGCCAGGGATGCTGCTGAACACCCTACTGTGAGCAGGATGGCCCCGATCCCTCCATGACAGAAGGTTACCTGGTGCGATATCAGGGCTTCTGCCGAGCACCCTGAAAGAAACGCTAGGCCACGGCCTGCGATGCTGAGCTGGTGCCTCATGCCATCTGTTTCTGCGCACAGCGCTGCAGCATTGCCCGAGGGGTCCTGCTGGGATCCGGTTTGGACTGGACAGTGGGTTGAGATGAAGGGTTACTGGGCGAGTAGAATGTTTCCGGAAGGATGCATGGAAAGTCATCCTGAGAAAAAGGAGTTCAAGGGGTTGGCCCAACCACTCCTATGCCCTCCCCTTTCATCCTCTGCTTCATCGGAACTCAATTAGCAGGTAAGGGCCCCACGTTTGCTTTTAACCTCGACAACTGACCTCCCTCAGCCTACACATACTGGGGCCGCTGCGTCGCCCATCTGCGCACTTCTAAGTGTGAGTGGCGGGTAGGTGCCTGGGCTCGCCGACCCTGCAGGAAACACAGGCTTTGAGGTTTAGATTCTACAGAACCCACTTCCGTGGGCTCACAAAAGGTCACTCACCTTGGGGTCAGGAAGATTTTCTCCCAGAGTAAGTGACATAGGCCAGGTCCTCCTCGGAGGGTGAGGGGGACAGTGAATGTGATGCCTTTTTGCAAACTGCTCTGAAGTGAGATTGAAGGCAAAGCAATCCACACTCTTCATCGACCAGCAACAGCGTCCGGAAAGAAGGAGAAGCTCAGCCCCGAACTTGCATATAGTGCTGCAGGGATCCACTCCTGCGCCGCCAGGATCCCCTAGAGAAACCGAGCCCGCGTGGATCTCAGGAGCATTGACCAGAGCCTGAAGGAGCCACCGGTTGAGGTCCAGGCTAAAGTGCAGTGACAGAGACCCCAGAGGGAAGGAAGTTCCAACACAAAGGGGTTTCTGCCTCTGTCACTTAATTGTCCAAAGGCCAGGAGCATCGGGGCAAGTGGAGTCCCCCCAAGCATATTTTTCCATTGTTTTTTTTTTTTTTTTAAAGAGAGAGTGGAAGAGAGAGGGAAAGACAGAGAGAAACATCGATGTATGAGAAACACATCAATTGGTTGCCTCCTGTACGAGCCCCAACCAGGGCCCAGGCTGGGGAGAAGCCTGCAACCCAGGTATGTGCCCTTGACAGGAATCAAACCTGGACCCTCAGGTCCCTAGGCCGATGCTCTATCCACTGAGCCAAACCGGCCAGGGTGGAACTGATATTTTTTAATCTCATTTCTCCACACGTGGATATGCAGGCACCCAGGGCCACACGTTACACCCTGGCATGTGTGTGCATGGAGCATGTGTGTGGAGTGTCTGAGAAAGCCCCTGAGTCACTGGTCTGTTGATTCTCCTTTGGAGAACCTGGAAAGGTCCTGGTGTCCAGGACACACCTAGGCCAGTCATGTCAGAGTCTCTGGAGGTGGGCAGAGGACCAGGATTTAAAAAATATATATTTTATTGATTTTTTACAGAGAGGAAGGGAGAGGGATAGAGAGTTAGAAACATCGATGGGAGAGAAACATCAAGCAGCCGCCTCCTGCACGCCTCCCACTTGGGGATGTGCCCGAAACCAAGGTACATGCACTTCCTTGACCGGAATCAAACCCGGGACCCTTCAGTCCACAGGCCGACGCTCTATCCACTGAACCAAACCGGCCAGGGCAGGATTTTTTTTTATAGCCTTTCCTGTGGCCTGGGCTACTCCTGCCCACGTGGTGAGCCCCTCATTGGAACCTCGGCAAGCGCTTGGGAGCTGTTGTTGTATCCTCAGCCTTTGGGGCCACCGCAGAAATGGGGACAGAAAACAGCCTGTTTTCATAGCCCATGACGTTGAGTCAGTGTCAGGAATGTGCTCACGTTCCTTCTGGTGAAAATCTCCCAGCAGAGGAGTGTCCCCAGGAGTCCTCAGGAGTGGCTGTGGGAGGGGACACTGGGTGGCCCTCTTGAGGCTGTGACATCATTGAGCCCAAGAGGAGACAGTGCTGTCCCTGGGTCCATTGCCAGGAAAGAGAAGGAGGATTTTTAAAGAGTCTGTACTGGCCAAGCACTCCGAGGCCCCTGGGTACCCAGAAGGCGAGCTGGGGACCGGGAGGGGACATGGGACTTCTGCGCATTTCGGCCTGAGACCCAGCCCTCCGCTCGGGGCACCGGCTCCTCCTCGCACTTCACCAGAAGAGGGAGTCCGAGGCCCACGGATCCCCAAAGGGAGGTGGCTGGGATTTCCCCTTAAAGACGCAGAGCCAGTGCCAGGGAAGAAGGAAGAGGGACGTAGAGACGGGTGCTCTCCTCTGTGCTGGGGGGGGGGGCCTTGGCAGCAGTGGGAGGGACTGTGAGCGCTGTCCCCCTGTCCTCAGCCTCAGAGCCCCTGAAGCTGGTCGAGGTGGGGACCTTGGGAGAGAGGAGCCTCTCACGGGCCCTCGGGCTCCTGGCAATGACCTTGGCTGTGGGCCCCTGCAGAGTCCTCCTGGCTGCTGTGCCCCAAGGGGCCGAGGGGCCGATGTCCTCTGTTCCTGACGGCTCAGGGTGAGGGTGGGACTCGATGCAGAAAAACTCCCGCAGAAAGAAAACCCCTCCCTCGCCTGCGGACCACAACCAATAGAATCCCTCCCTCCCTTCAGGGCCCTCTCTTTGGGTCTGACTCCTAGGACTGGAAACCCATTAACTTCCTCCTTCACTCCTCGGCCTGAGGGATGTGCCAGCTCCTTGCTGAGCAGGTGAAGCTGGGGGACTGGGGCACCCAGAGGGCCCACAGTGGGGTGACACATAAGGGTAACAAACGGGGTCAGAAAACAAGCTTTTCTGCTGATGTGAGGGACCCGTGGATGGCCCTGTGGATGGCCCTACGACGGACTGAGGGAGGGGCTGCTCATTTTCTCCTCAGAGGTCGCAAGAGGGTGTTCAAAGGCCCCTGTGAGGAGGAGGCGTATATCAGGCGTATCGCTGGGTTGGGTTTAGGTGCTGGTGTGTCAGCATCTGTCACGTCCAACGAGGGGAGGGAGTCTGCCCATGAACATGGAGGCGTGTGAGCAAAAGAACAGGGTGAGGTATTACCCGGAAGGCACAGCGTGAAGAAGACGGCCACCTCTGGACGGAGCCGACAGAAAACATCTTTTGGGATCCAGTTCCCGGAGGCCCAGGGGACAAAGACAAAGCAAACGTATCAGCTGGCACGGAAGCATGGCTGCCCACGCGGAGAGCACAGCGAGGTCACCCCCAGGAGGGCCGTCGTCGGCTCCCGCTGTGGATGCTGTTAGTCAGGTGTTGGGAAGACCCAGAGTCCAGCGCTCCCGGCTTTCCCGACTGAGCCCCAGCCCTGGTCCTTCCTTCTCTGTGCCAGTCCTCCACGTTCCCTCATTCTTCTTTGGCTTCAAGGCAAAGAGACGTTGAAGCATCGTAGTCACAGGGCGCTCCTGGGATCTTCAGCCACGTTTCCGGATGACCAAAGTGCAGGCCCCCGTCACTCTGTCCTGCTTACTGAATTTTATTTTGGGGCTTATGACTGTCATCTCAATAAATGTCCGCGATGGGAAGTTCTGAAGGGCGGGAGGCCTGTCTGCAGCCTCGTCTTTGTACAGAACCGAAGATAAGCACCACACCCAGGGGTTTGCGGTTTTCAACATGAAAGTCTCCGGATGATACAGCTACATCGCTTTGTAAACGGAGGTTGGTGTGTTTTGCACTGGCAGCCCTTTCGTTATTTCACTTTTATATCTCTCATGAATCTCTAGTGTTGTTTTTTTTTTTTTGAAACAGAATGAAAAGTCAATGACTTCAGAGTAGTTATTGATCTGAAATTTCTAGTGTCTTCAAAAAAATTCTTTCCGGTATTTTTTTTTCTTTCTGAAAGACTAGTCATAACAGATTAGGACGGCTCCTAAATCTAGTGATGGAGACCCTCTAGAAGGAGAGAACACACAGAAACACCCAGAGGAGCCCTAGCCGGTTTGGCTCAGTAGAGAGCATGTCGGCCTGTGGACGAAAGGGTCCTGGGTTTGATTCCAGTCAAGGGCATGTATCTCCCTTGCAGGCTTCTCCCTAGCCTGGGCCCTGGTTGGGGCTCATGCAGGAGGCAACCAATCTCTCTTCCACTCTCTCTAAAAAAGTTAATGGAAAAATAACCCTGGCGAGGATTAAAAAAAAGAAACACACAGAGGAAAGAAGACCATATGAAGATGAGAGCAGAGATTGGAGCGATGCTGCCACAAGCCAAGGAATACTGAGAATTGCCGGGGCTACCAAGAGCTAAAAGAGGCAAGGAAGGAGCCTCCCCTAGAACTTTCAGAGGGAGCCTGACATTATCAGCCCCTTGATTTTGGACTCCTGGGCTCTGGTGCAGCGAGAGAATACATTCCTATTGTTTTAGTGTGTGGCGCTTTGTTACAGCAGCTACAGGAAACTCATACATTACGCTTGTATCATGGTTTCAATATTAAGTTGTTTCCAATTTTTTATGAAAATAAACAATGTTGTATTGAACATCCTGGTATATTCTGTGGGCATCTCTGTAAGCACCTCCCAGGACAGAAACAAAAAAGAGGGGTTGCTGGCTTAAAAAGTGTGCACATTTGAAAGACCAGTCCACCTACCTGCCCAATTGCCTTGTGAGAAGTCTAGGTTTCTGACAACGAGACGGCATGAGGGCAACCTCTCCTTACACATCCAGAAGGGATATGGACAATGTCACATCGTCCGTGTTGATATTTACTCAGTTAGACCACCGGGAGTCAAGCATGTTCTTCTAGAGGCCAGGAGGGCACGAGGCCAAGTATCCTGGCCCCTTGCACAGTCCTAAGTTGGGGAGGACAGGGCAGGGGGGCGATCGCAGGGACCCCGGGGCATGTACCTCCCTGCGTGCTCCTGTGGGGCGCCCCAGCCTGGCTGGGCTTTGGGTGTTTGGTGCCACCATCAGCAGTGGTCCCGGTGCACAGCTTCGCAGGAAGTGAGGGGAACTTCATTATGACCTCAGTGACAACACAACACAACACAATTCGATATACTCATTTGTGTTGTTTCAATATATGACTTATCCCCCCACGAGGTGGTGACATCCCTGGGATTGGGGACTTCGTCAATCATCTTTGCATGGGTGCAAAGATACTGAACAGCTGCTTCTGCAGGGGAGAGAAATGAGGAACTGTTTTCAGCTTCCTTGTTGGATTCTGCCCTTGAGGCTGCTGGTGCCCCATGTCTTCCCCAGCAATGCATTCTCTCTCTGGGAACATATGTGATCTGCTCCCCGCTTCCCTATATCAGGCCTCAGGATGTCAGTCAGCCACAGGGTGACCCCAGAAAACAACTCAGGTCCCTCAGGCGCATCCTGGATCCTCACTGTGGGGTGTCCCACCCCAGAGAGGCTGGCTCCGGGGTTGCTGGCATAGAAGAGGCAGGTTCTGCAGACGTCTGCTTAAAATTCACGTTGCCATAGCAGCGTGGCATTAGGCCACGGGTGATCCGGCTGCACAGAGCTTTGATCTCGGGGAAGTCAGGGTTTCTTTTGCTCTTGAGCTGGTTCTGAGGGGCCACTGCCTTGGGGTCAAGCTTTGGCTTTGCTCCTGGGCCTGGGGATTGAAGCAGAAGTGGAAAGTTGATGACAGGAAGGCAGAGAAGGAGACCCTCAGAAGTCGGCTAAGCCCCGAGACTGAGATTCTAATCTGGGGGAGTTGGCTTGGCACCCTCAGGGCAAGAGATCTGGGTCTGGAGAAAGAGCCGCCAGTGGGGTCTGTAATGAGGGCTGCGCCTGCTCTGCTTGACTTGAGAGGAAAGAGCAGGTGAGTGGGTTTGTGTGTGATGTTCGCAGCAGAGCTGAGGAAGAGAGCGGTTTGTCAATAGATGTGGCCTGGCTCAGCGAGTCTCTGCAATGTTAATAATTTAAGGATTTTTTTAAAACATCCATTCTGAGGACTTACTGTGTGGTTGGTGCCGGGAATGCCAGAATGGGTTGCATGGCCCCTGCCCTCAAGGACTGTCTGAGTTTTCAGCATTAAACTGACATGAAGCAGAATGTGAGCAAGAGAAGAGTGTTTTTGAGCGGGGAGGAATCAATCACCCCACTGGTGCCATCGGGGTTTCATAGATGAGTTCAGGTTGAACCTTACATGACGGAGGGGAAACAGGAAGCATCCCAGTTGGAGGAAACCACAGGACAACGGATGGAGACAGAGGACAGACAGGAAAGACAGGGTTGCAGCCAAGAACCACAAGGAGTCCAGTTTATTAAAGGGACAGTAGGAAATAATGTCCTCGACAGGTTGACCTCAGAGCTGAGCTGAGGAGAACAGACTTAGTATGATAGGCAGTGGGGAGCCAGGGAAGGTTTCGGCCCTGACACTAGTGGATCAAGGTCACACTTGGGAAAAAGAAACCTGGGGGCAGAGTTTGGGATGGACCGGGCAGTGAAGCAACAGTAAGTCTGTGAAACCTTCACAGGACGGGACCAGTAAGGGGACTGCGCTGGGGTGCCGACAATGAGAATGGAAAGGAAAGAACAAAATGGCCAGAGGGTTGAACAGACATAGGCCGTGACGTCAGGGGAAAGGAGCAGTTAATGATGGCCGCCAGAAACCAGGTGGGGGAAGGCTCGGGTGGGATAAACGCAGGATGCTGAGGTTGACGATGCTGATTGAGTCCCTGGGAGAGGCGACAGGAGTGGTGATGTGGACATCCTCAGAGATGTAATGGAGATAGTGACAGCCTGGGAGTAGATGAGGCATTGAGGGACTGAGCAGAGGGAAAGAAGAGAGGGAAAGAAGGTAGAAAAGCGAGATCTGGAGGAGAGAGGAAGTGACAGCGGCCGGAGGAATACAGAGAGTTGCCCAGCAGCACTGCGGACCCACCGGTGGCTAGAGAACATGAGTTTCCGCTGAGGCCGCTCCATGCCTCAGTTTTCATGGGGAGATGCCTCAGCCCCACTCCTAACGTACATGTCTTTCAGTGCACTCTCCCTATAGGCTGACACTCTGTATCTGACCTCATAAGTCTCATTTTTGGTGAGTTTCAACCCATGCTCCTTTTTTTTTTCTCCAAGACAGAGTTGAAATTCCTTGCTAATGTCATTCCTATGTTATATGCACAAAAGTAGGCTTTATCGTTAAACAACTTTTTCTTCCACACGTCGCTCTACCTCCGCCACCCATTGTGTGTGATCGGAGCATACAAGCAATAATATTAGTTTCCCTTCCCTCATACATATTTATGATCATATGTTTCCTTTGTATCTCATTGGTTCCTAAACTTTTTGTTCCACTAAAGTCCTTTTTATTATTCCATTCCATTCACATACTCCAAGTCTAAAAGGAATTAAGAAAGGGAGCTTATTTACTGTTCATGTTTTCCCATTTTGTTAATTAAAAATTAAGGAACTCACAATCAGCACTTTTGATCTTTAGCTCTTCCGATCTTTTTTTTTTCTTTTTTCTTTTTAAATCCTCAGCTGAGGATATTTTTCCATTGATTTTCAGAGTGGACGAGAGAGGAAAGACAGAGAGAAATACAATGTGAGAGGAATACACTGATTGGTTGTCTCCTGCATGTGAGGTAAATGTCCTTGACTGGAATCGAACCTGGGACCCTTTGATCCCCAGGCCAACACTCTATCCACTGAGCCAAACTGGCTAGGGCAGCTCTTCTGATCTTCTCAGGATGCTGCAAGATATTCATATGGCCGGACACTGGTGTGAAGGATGGAAAGACCAGGGATAAAGCTAGAGGGGTGAGACAGATTATGAGCACTATTCTAAAGATGAGATTTTTCTACAAAGACAGCAGAAAGCCATAAAAAGATTTCCAATCAGGAAGGACATAATACACTTTGTTTGGTCGAATGTTCTCTTTAGCAGCAATGTGGGAAATGGGTTAGATGAACCAGGGAGGTGGTGATGAAGAAGGAGAGGAACGGAGAGATTTGAGGATGTGCAGGTGGTAAAATCAACAGGACTTAGGTAACCATTTGAGTGCAAGAGAGTGAAGGTCAAGGATGAGAAAATAGTGCTCGGTCTGGAATGTAACAAAGTAGGTCATAAAGATTCCAAAGAAGCAGAAAAGAAAGAGAGAAGGAGAGAGAGAGAACTATTTGGAGAGCAGATGTAAAAGAATATACATTATACATTTCAGGATGATTTTTTAGCCAGGGCATAAGTTCATTCATTCAAATATCAGTGCCATGAACATCGATTGGACACCAGATACATAAGAAACTATCTCCTCCCTTGAAGAATGGAGTATTTTTCTAGGAAGACAGACATGCAAATAAATAAATGTCAACACATCTATTATAACATATATATATATATATATATATATATATATATATATATATATATATATATTTCCCTTAAGCTATATTTGTTGCATATATAACATTTTCTCAAAAATTTTACTAGACCTTTCTGCTGTCTCTATACCAATATCATGATGTTTTACATTTATTATAACTAGTTTTTACTATTATATTCATAATTTTACTGGTTTTTTTTAACAATGGAGCAAGAGTTGAGATAGAAACTGGAAAAGGAGAAAAATATCATTTGTAGCTAAGAGGATTGTGAATATGAAAAACTAAAATGATCACCTACAATTATTTAAATTAATTAAGAATTTAGTAAGAGGGTTAGGTAAAAGACAGTAACTCGAAAACAGTAATTTTTTTTATACGGTACTTTTTAAAGTATTACCCACCTTGTCCCTATAGGCCTTTTCTTATGCAATCTCCGATTACACACTGAATTTAATCCTTGGATTTTATCAAAGCATCAGAGAGCTCT
>PVJC01009378.1:0-46020 GCA_004026665.1 Murina feae
TTTCCTGTTTATGAGGCAGCTAAGGCTAGGCTTTTGGGAAAGGATGGAGATGCAGGAGGTGGAGCAGCCCCCTCCTACGGTTGGGGAGTCCTTGAGGAGTGCCTGAAGGTTGGGAGGCTCCTCCCTAGGGAAGGAGTGTTCCTTACGTTGACCATCCAGATCATCCTCCCTCCCACCCCACTCCCACCGTGGCCAAAGCCCCTGCGGGTAGGGAACACTGGAGGGGCTCTTCCCAGTCTCCAGACCCTCAAAGGAGAGCAGCTTTCAGGGGAGGGACGGGGGACGGGAGGTGGGGTGGGTGGGGGAGGCGGAGACTGGAGGGAGAAGGGGGAAGGGAGGAGAGTGTCTTGACTGATGAGTCAGAGAGCCTGCTAGAGGGAAGGACAGCCTGCTGACTCCCACCTCCCCAGTCCAACCAAGCGGTCATGCCTCTGCCCCCTCCCCCCAGGAAAACGCTGATCTCAGGCCCTCAGGCGGGGGAGGGCGGGGACCGCACTTAATTAACCCTTTTAGCTCTAGTCCCAACTGGTTTAGCAGGCAAGGGAGGGTGGTTAATTTAGGGAGGAGGTGAGTTGAAGGGCTGCCACAAGAATTAGGATAATGCTGCTTTTCTTCACCCAGGTTGAATGTGGGCGCTTAACAAGGGGCCTCCAGAGTAAGACTGGGGTCTCTGCAGGGAGCATGGGGGTGGGGGGGTCAGCAGTCTCCTTTCCCTTCCAGTTTGCGGCTGGGGTGGAGAAAGAGCTGCACCTCGCAGCCCACCCTGGCTCCGCCTCCCCCCGTCCCTGCTCCCGCTCCGGCTCGTCACGGCTCCCAACCCGGCGCTGCGCCGGGAGGACCGACACCGAGAGTGAGGCTTCGCCTCTAGTCCCTCCCCCTCGCTCTCTTCTCCGGGGTCTCTGCCTCCGTCTCCTTTTTTAAAAGCTGCGTCACATGCTCGCCTTCCCCGAGCGCTCCGGGCCCCCAGCCGCCCGCCCGCCCGCCGCGCGGCGCACGCACGTCGCCGCTCGCTGCGCGCCCGTCGGGTCACTTTGACACGGCGGTCCCCTCCCACCAGCAGGCAATTAGCATATTAATAAAGCCCGGCCCAACCGGCCCGCGCCGGGAGCGGGCGCCGGAGATAGCGGGAGGGAGGCGAGGGCGCGGGAGCGGGAGAGGGGGGCGAGCGGCGGCGGCGCTGGCGGCGGGAGGGCGGCGGGAGCGCACAGACACGCACACGCGCACACACGGACACACACTCGGAGGACGCACACCCGCGCGCACACACGCAGAGGCAGCTCGCCTTCCCGCCTGGCTTCCTTCCTGTCTGCTCCGCGCCTGACAGGCTCCTCGCTGCAGCCAGGGCCCGCCCGCACCGGGCCGAGGCCGGGCCTGGCTGGGCCGGCGGCGGGGGCAGCAGGGGCCGCGGGCGGCGGCGGCGGCTCATGCCCGGCCTGTCCCCACGCGGGGCGGGCACCGTGACTCGGCTGGGCTCCCAGCGGCGGGCGATGTGAAGATGTCAGTGGGCTGTGCCTGTCCTGGTGAGTGAGGCGCACGGCCGCCCGGCCCCTCCCTCCCGCCCCCTCAGCGGATCCCTCACCCCTTGTTTGGCGAGAACTTGTGTGGGGGGCGTCGATGGCATGGCGGAGGTTAGGGGCTGTGAGGGGTATGCGGGGCCTCGGTCCCGGGGAGGGGTTTCCCCAACTGTGAATGCGCAGCAGCCTGGAGGCGCGGGAGGGGATGCTGGGGGCAGCTTGTGTGGAGGGTTTTTTGGAGGGTGGGGGAGAGATTACTTGGGGAGGGGCTGGGGGGGCTGAAATTCCCAGAATTCCAGGGTGTTAGCCAATCAGAAGTGAGTCTGGACTTTTGACCCCCCCCCCTCAGGTCATCATAGAGTTGCGATTGGCTGGTTTGGGTTGTCCCCCCCCTTTCCCTGCTGCCTATTCCCTCTTAAGATCCTGGGACACCCCCCTGCAGGCGGTTTCTGGGGACCGTGTTTGGGTGGAGGGGTTAGTTGGGGCCCATCTTCCCCCCTTCAGATTTTCCTGCCTGTTGCCAGGGAAGGCTGGCCACCCTGAGGGACAGGAGGTATTCCTGGGGGGAGAGGAGGCAGATAATTGGGCCCTGGGGCCTGGCCTGTCCGCCCTCGTGAGAGGGGGAATGTGGAGCCCCAGGCAGAATTGGAACTGGAGTGATTTGTGAGAGCTGAGTTGAGGGGAGCAATGCTTGAACCCAAAATAAGAACTTAGGCTCAGATCCCTGCCTGCCCAAAACACTGCTCTTGCCAATGACAGCCTGGATCCGAGTTCTTTCCTGGGGAGGGAAGGCTCCCCTCCGCTGCCTGGGGGAAGAGAGAGGCGATGTGACCGGAGAGGTGGTCTTCAGAGGGCCGCAGATCACCCTCATCCCCAGGACCCCTCCTGGCCCAGATTGGAGTTAGCTTTCTTCTGAAAGTCAAGTTTCCCTGAATCTAGTCTGGTTTGGGTCCTTTGCTCCTCGGGATGCTCTGTTTTGTGGGAGGCCCAAACCCCACAACTGCCCCTCCCCCCATCCCCAAGGGAAGCTGCCAGTGAGGAAGCTTCCTTGAAAATCATGTGACCCTGGCCAAACTGGGTTGGGCACACACTTAAAGTGCCTGCTGAGGCTGATGTTTAAGGGGCCCAGGGCCCAGAAGGAGGGCTAGTAGAGCCTGAGAATCCTGGAGTATCCGGGTGTGGGGGACCCCTGGCTCCTGGTGCAGAGGGTGAGGAAGAGGAGAGGAGAGAGCTTACTAAGTTGGAATCCTGCCCAGTCCCATCATTCTTCCTCCTACCAGCTTGGTGTGCATATTTATATGTGTATTTCCTTTATAAATTGCTCCATGCTGGGTGTCTTGTTTGGATCCATTCATGCTCTGAGTCCATTCCATGGCCTTGATTCTCCTTTGCCACACATGAGCATAGCAGAAACTAAGGCTCTGGACAAATTAGAGGACTAAGTCTTATATTTTGATCCTTAGTTCCTACAAATAATGGGTAGGAGGTGAGTATGGAGGGGTTGTCTGGCTGGGGGTAGATGGGAGGTTGGCCCTGAAGTTGAGACAGGGTGCTTGGGCCCAGTAGAGAAGGGAGAAGGTTTCTCCCTTAACCTGTAGTGTAGCAGCATGGGGACAGGAAGAGGACTCATGCACCAAGACGTGGGGGTGGCGGGGGGGCTATTCATTTGGCATCCCAAAAGGCATGTACCTTTCTTGTGTTTTGACCTGGTTGTGGGATAGGGGCCATAAGATGGCTAAGACGAGGGAGTCATTTGCCAAATGTGAAGAAGTCTTACGGATTGATGTCACAGAGGGTGGATGGAGGTTAAAGGAGAACCACATGAAGAAGGGCTTGAGAGGGCCGTGGAGGTGGGGCATGGTAGGAGTTGGGACCAGGCTTGCATGGGTGTGTGGGAGCACATGGCTGAACACAAGGACATCGTGGCAGCTTGTACAGCCCAGGCCCAAAGACACCCCCCCACCACCACCACCCAACCTGAGCCGCCTTAGGGTGGGGGTTGAGGCGCCCTGGCAGGCCGCCCGCCTGCTGCCTGCCTGCCTGTCTGAGTCTCTCCTTTGTGCTCTGCTGTCTCCCAGCTCCTCCTCCTCCCCAAGCCCAGCAGAGACAGCACATGCCCCACACATGTGACTGAGGGAAGCCAGAGCACACGCAGACCCACACACATGCACACCACAAGATACACATACACACACATTCAGCTCCCATAGTGCTCTTGGGGGGTGACTAGCTTCTGGGGCTTTGGTCAGGGACAGGTAGAACCTCTGCTGAGGGTCATCACCCTGGGCAGGGCAGGTTGCTGAAGGGGCCAGGGCCTGTCTGGGGCAGCATGTGGCTCAGAAGGGTTAAGGCAGGGAGGAGGAGGGGGAGGGGAGGAGGCAGCAGTGGTGGCGGCTGGGAGCCAGGAGAGGAGGATGGCAGAGCGCCAGGCCAACGGGAGGCCGGGCACAGACAAAGGAAGGGGGGCAGGCACACTGGAGGCCTGGGTCAGGGAGCCCCAGGGGCCCGGGCAGGGGGCAGTGCTGGTACATTATCCTGTGGGCTGAGGCAGGCTGCTGCCCTTCAGAGTTCTCACCTCCAGGAGGGGTGCTCTCCCTCTACTCTTTCCTCATCACCTTTGTCATTCTTTGCTGCTCCCTGTTTATTCCCACCCCAAATTTTAGGGCCTTCTAATTCAGACTTGTTCTCTTTAGCTGGACCTCTCCTGCCCCTGTACAAGTGAGGAATTAAGTCAGAACATAGAGAGGAGTAGACTTGCTAGAGAAGGAACTAAAAGAGGGCCTGTTTGGGATGATATGCCAGAGCCTTGGTATGTATTGGTATATAGGAGCCCTTCTCCCCAAAACTTGAGACAGACTGGGTCAGGGTTCTGAGCTCCGAACTGGAGCAGAAGCCAGAGCATATATACCTATACCCCTTCCCATGCACTAGCAGACACGCATTTGGGGCCTAGAATGGGCATTCCTTGGAGGAGCAAGAGAGTAGGAATGGCTGCAATGCCCTAGGGCTGGGCTTGGATGAGTGAGGTTAGAAATCCAGGATTCCAGGCTCAGGCCCTTCTTTCTTTTTTCTTTTTTTTAAATATATATTTTATTGATTTTTTACAGAGAGGAAGGGAGAGGGATAGTTAGAAACATTGATGAGAGAGAAACATCTATCAGCTGCCTCCTGCACACTCCCTGCTGGGGACGTGCCCCCGACCAAGGTACGTGCCCCTGACCGGAATCGAACCCGGGACCCTTGAGTCCGTAGGTCGACGCTCTATCCACTGAGCCAAACCAGCCAGGGCCCTTCTTTCTTATTATAGTCTGATCCAGTTATGGTAATATTTGGCTCCGTGTGCTGTAAGGATTTCTTAAGGTTCTGCCTATGAATGCACTTTAGAAAGTTTAAGGGCCCTAAACAGATGACAGGATTTATCAGTGGGGGCGGAGTGTGGTTATCTCAGAGTTGGACTGTAAATTCGGGAGTCGGGGGGGGGGGGGGGGGAATGTCGCCAGTCCTGGTGTAGGTAATATTTTGCAGGGTCTGGCTGAAGATCACAGAGTTTGATGTTTGTGAAAGATGGGGTGTGTCGGGGCCAGCTTGCGATGGAGAATGCTGTGCAGGTTTTCAGGAAGTGTGGTTTATGGGGTTCAACCCTGGATAACAAATGGGCAGTATGTGTATATAATAGTCTGTCACAAGTTCAGGAGGTATATAATGCACTTTCGGTGTGTATATTAGGGTTAAGACGTGTGTCACTAGCCACAGTGTGTATGGAAGTCAGGGTCTGTAATAGACTGTGCTTGGGTTTGGGTTTATTTAGGGTTTGAGGTATATCACTGGTTAAAAGTGTGTATCAGGTGTGTATCAGGTACTGATTTATGTAAAAGTGAGATGTGTTACTTACGTGTGGAGGATGTTCACAGAGCCGGGTGCAATATTTTTCCTGCGCAGTCGACTGGTGTGTATGTCGTGGGACTATGTGTGAATATGGTGGGGGTGGGAAGGAGGTCATACGCTGCCCTCTCTAGCGTGTGTGTGTGTGTGTGTGTGTGTGTGTGTGTGTGTTTCTTTTTTCCTGTCTGTCCAGGGAGCAGGGTCTGGACCACTACCCACGTTTTAGAAACACCTCCTCCCTTGGGATTACCCTTGGCATTGGAGAACAGGTTCTACTCCAGTAACTACGTATCTTTTTTACTGTGGTGTTGGGGGGATTCAGCCTCAGGCTAAGCCCCCTTCCATAGATCCTTGGTTGGGCAAGCGTGGTTTTGTGCCTTTTCCCCTGCACCCACGTGTCTCTAGTGGTGGTGGTGGTGGTGGTGGTGGTGGTGGTGGTGGAGGTGGAGGAGGAGGAGGAAGGGGCCTCCTGCTAAGGCAGATCTAAGTCAGGGCTTGGAACTTAGCTGGGTTGGGGGCCTAGGAGCTTGGAGTGTCCTCCTCCCTCCAGTGTTTACAGGCTGAAGTCAGAGTCTATCTCTGTCAAAAGTAACCCCCTGGAGTTGGCCCGCTCTCCCCCCCCCCCCCCCCCCCCCCCCCCCCCCCCCCCCCCCCCAGCTAGCTGCTCTGGGATTTCACCAGGGTGGCAGCCCAGACCAGTGTTCAACCCAAGGGATCACAGAGGAGAGGAAGAGGGACTTGGGGCACCTTTGGGAGGCTGTTTGAAGATACTGGGAGTCTCCAGAGGGGAAGGCACCCTCCTCCATCCCCGCCTGTGGCTTTGGCTCCCCTGCTCACTCCTGAGCACCACACGTGAGTTGGGGAGGGGTCGGAGAAACAGTTCAGTTCCTGGCCCCTCCAAGCCTCCCTTCCATCCAGGGCTCTGCAGGCCGGGTCTGTTTTGTTTCCATCTCTCCACCCCAGTCTCTCCTAGTCTCTGTCTCTTTGTTTTTCTCAGCAGTCCTCCAGGCCTGCCTGTCTCCCTCCCTTCCTTTCTTCCTCCCTCCCTCCCTCCCTCTCTCCCTCTTCCTCTTCCCCGGCTGGGAGGGGGCGGGGCCGGTGGGGGCAGCTCCACCCTCTGCCCGCCCTGGGGCCTCATTCTGAGAGAGGCTCCGAGAGCGAGCTGGGAGGGAGGGAGGGAAGAAAGGGAGAAAAGGCTGTGAGCTGGTGGGCGCTGTGTGTGTCTGTGCGTGTGCGATTGTGAGTGAGTGTGAGAGCCGGGCACTGCCTCTCCTGGTGCCTTGGCAGAGGGGCCTGGTGGCCTGGGGAGGGCGGGTGGGCTGCTTGGAGGCAGAGGCTGCGAGAGGCGGCGGCGGGGAGAGCCGAGGAGGAGGAGGAGGAAAGGAGAGAGCGGAGCAGCCATTGTTGAGGGAAACCTCGCAAACAAAGAAGGCTTCGGACTCCCCGCAGTCCCCCGCCCCCCAGGCCGGCCCCCTGGCCCCCGGCCCCCGGCCCAGTGGCCATTGTAACTTTCCCCCGGGGCTGTGGCCGCCACGGGGCGGGCCAAGGCAGTGCGTGCGAGTCTTTGTGCGGACCGCAGAGTGGAGCTCCCAGCCAGGCCTGCCCGTCCCACTCGGGACATGAGCGGCTGAAGTTGGCCCCCCTTCAGTCCTCACCCCTGCCAGGGCCCTGGTGGGCTGCCAGTTGCTCCCCGCACCTCTCTCTTGGGCCCCTCAGTTCTCCCAGGTAAGTCTGAGCGCCCTGCAAACCTGTAGGGGTGGGTAGAAGGTCCTGGGTCTAGCTCTGGCCTGGTATGCTGGCTGGGGGAGAGGTGCCTCAACCCAGAGAGGCCAGGGCGCCCAGGCCTGCTGACCTCTGATCAGCCCCAAAGGGAGGGAGCCTGCCCTCAAGTCAGGCTGGTTACCATGGAAATGCCCGACTGGAGGTGCCCCCGTTAGCCCTAGGATGCAGCTTGCATCCTGAGAAAACTTTACTAGTTCTGGGCTCTTCCTGTCTCCTCCTTCCTAAAGGTCTCGCAGATTGCTAGAGATGGGAAGGGGGCTATGTTTGACTCCAAGACTGGATGACACATCCCTTTCATCCCCACCCCCTCTTTGCTTCCTCTACCCCTGCTGCTGGGGACAGGCAGCAACAGGGACAGATGGTCTGGGTGATGTTCCCTCCCCTTCTCTTCTCACTCCCAAGCCCTTGTGCTGGGGCTACTAGGAGCTGCCATGCCTCTGGAGAGGTGCTGAGTTTTTGTGTCCATTCCCTGGACGTGTAAATAGAGTCCGCAGAGCTATGAATTTTTCCTCTTCAGAACTGTTACCCAACCCCAGACAATGCCTGTCAGTTTGCTAGTGAGAGACACTGAAGTTCTGAAACTTTTTCAGAATTAAAGAGGAACCCAGGTGTCCTGCCTCCCTCCCTTCTTTTTAGGGTCTTGAGCAGACACATTTCTCCAAACAGCCCTGAAACTAAGGGCAAGGGCAGTGATGCTTTTGGGGGAAGGATGGCCTAGTTGAGGCCAGGACTGGCCCGTGGTGAGCTGTGTGAGTTTGGGCTTTGGTCTACCTGTCTGTGGAGTGGGGAGACTTGGGACTGGGTGGGACTGTCTCTTTTCTTGAGGACACAGGCTCCTCATTCAGTTCAGACAGGCATGTGAAGGCTGTGTGTGCTGTGCTGAGAACATGGACGTGGCCTGTGTGAGCTCATGCATGGGACGAGGGCCTGTTTTGGGCATTCTGATCCTGCCTGGGGCTGCTGGGTTCCAGCCCTTGGTAGGCATGTTGGGGCGAGCTGAGGGTAGAAGCCTGCTAGGCAAGATGAGGCACACGTGTGCAGGCACACACAGGCTCTGACTCTCGGCTTCTTCAGGGACTGCAGAGTGTAGGCCCTTCTGGGACCCTCCCTTTTGCCTGTATTGTGAGGAAGGTCCCTGGGGAGAGAATGAAATGACACATTGGCACAGGGTCTTCCTTTGTCTCTTCCCCCTAAGGACAAAGTAGATTTTGTGTCTAAATTGAGGAGGAGGCTCAGACACAACCAGTACAGCTACCCTTCCAAATGTAATCAATTTTGGGGACGAGGAAGCACCTGTAACTGGGGTTGAGACATTTGGAATGGTGCCTCGGTTTCCCCTCATCTTGTAGGGAGAGGGAAAATAGCATTTCAGGGGTACCTGGCTCATACCCAACTATGAATAGAACACTTCTTCCAGTCAGGTAACATAGTACACTAGGAACTGGGTGTTGCTGGCTGAGGTGGAGATGAGGCATATGCAGGAGCACAGATACAAGTAGAGATTCCTGTCTAGTTACCACCTGCCTCTTAGCTGGAACCTCCTGGAAGCTAGTCTCCTTGCTAGGCCTCCTCCTTTCCTTTTGTAAGGAGAGCAAGATCCATGAGTGACTGTAAGTCTCAAAGACAAAATGGGTTGAGGCTTTGGGTTTCTGGTTTGGAGACAAAACTCCTATTGGTGGTAGGTGTGAGGGAGGGGGCTGCTGATAAGGGAGTGGCCGTTGAAGGAGGGTTCCAGGGGGGTAGGACAGAAGGTCCAAGTGGTTATCTGGTCTGCAGCACCCAGCAGGCACCCCTCTCCCCCCTTTATCTTTCCATCCCCTGTCCTCCTAAGACCCTGGGTGTGGAGGAGGGGCAGGGAGTTGCCCAAATTCCCTTTCTTTCTCCCATGACTTGATCTTTAGAGGGAACAGAAAGGTAGAAATACTGCAGGATAGGGGAATAATCAGAAGATCTGGGCTCAAATCCTAGCTTTATGATCTTGGTAAGCCCCCTTGAGCTTTCAATTGACTAATCTGTAAAATGGGAATGTTACAGTTGACCCTGCTACCTCACAAAGTGGTTGTGATGATTGAACAAAATAATGTAGTTGAAAAGGGGGTTTATCAAAATTAGATTATGATGCTTGAATATTTATTTATTCTATGGTATTGACATTTCTTCCCAGTTTCAATTTTATCATCCAGGTGTTAGCCACATGAAGAAATAAGGTCTTGGGTATTGGGCCTTGGGTACTTCTAGTTTCTTAATAAAACAAGGTTGGAGCCAGATTTAAAAGCAGAGATAGGTACTCCCTAGGGTAGTCTCCCTCCCCTAGGTCACTGTCCACACAGTCTAGCAAACTTTAGGAGAGCTCCTAAGAGGGACTCAGGGTGCCCCTTCTTCATTGCCATTCCAGGTTGTTCCTCAAAGTCATTCAAGCTGTACTCACCGAAGGAGCCCCCGAACGGCAACGCCTTCCCTCCCTTCCATCCCGGCACCATGCTAGATCGGGATGTGGGGTGAGTCTTGTTCACTTCTCAACCCTTTTCCAGATGGGATCCTGCCTGAAAAGGGGAGGGAGTGACATCTCCCAATAATTCCTGTCTTCCACCCCCATTCTCATAGCTTCTTCCCTTATACAGCCCAACTCCTATGTACCCGCCTACATACCTGGAGCCTGGGATTGGGTAAGTGGAGTCCAATGAGGTGGGAGGTACTTTCTAATACATGGGTGAAGGCAGAGGTGGGGGTGGGGATGAGACTCTGCTCCTACTAACTTCCTTTTACACTTACCCCAGAAGGCACACACCATATGGCAACCAAACTGACTACAGAATATTCGAGCTTAACAAACGGCTTCAAAACTGGACAGAGGTATCCAGGGGAAAGAGGAAGGTGAGGGCCATCTGGTCAGCCCTGTGGGATATCTTCTGATAAACACACAAATACCTCTCCCTGTGCTCTTAGGAGTGTGACAATCTCTGGTGGGATGCTTTCACAACTGAGTTCTTTGAGGATGATGCCATGTTAACCATCACTTTTTGTCTGGAGGATGGACCAAAGAGATACAGTGAGTGGCCTCTGGGGGTTCTGCCAGTTCTGCTGTGGGAGTGTATACCTCCTGTGTCCTTCTAAGGTCTGGGAATCGGTATTTGTCTCAGGGTATCTGTTTTGGCAAGGGTGGCATCTGCCTGACCCCTTTTGAGGTCCTTCTATTCTAAAAAGTTTTTCCCATTTCTACAGCCATTGGCCGAACCCTGATCCCACGCTACTTCCGAAGCATCTTTGAGGGTGGTGCTACAGAGCTGTACTATGTGCTTAAGCATCCCAAGGAGGCATTCCACAGCAACTTTGTGTCCCTCGACTGTGACCAGGGCAGCATGGTGACCCAGCACGGCAAACCCATGTTCACCCAGGTCAGCAATCCAACTGGATGTAGAATGCTGAAGCACCTGAGTTTGATTCCCTTCTTCTTTCCCAAAATGTACTCAGCTATTCCCCAAAGAGGCATAATGGGAAGTTATCAGACAAGAAGGGAGAGCAGGTGTGCTGCAGCATTCAGCAGGCATTTACTGAGCTTGTACATGACTGTATTCTAGGCCACGGGGGTATGTACACCAGTGAACAAGAGCCTGCCCTAATAGAAAGCTCATAGCAGATGAGTGTATCACTAGCTACATGGGAGAAGACAGGATCAGTTAAGCATTTCTATGTGTATGTGTGTATGTGTAAGGGTCAAGGGTGTGACAGGTATGTGAGGGGATAGTCCATGTCAGCTACTTACCCAGATTTAGGTGCAGGGAGCAGAAGTATATGCAAATGGGAGAACAGGTATACTTTCAGGTATGGGGAGAGGGCAGAGCTGTGACAACCTTGTCTCCAGGTATGTGTGGAGGGGCGGTTGTACCTGGAGTTCATGTTTGATGACATGATGCGGATAAAGACATGGCACTTCAGCATCCGGCAGCACCGGGAGCTCATCCCCCGCAGCATCCTTGCCATGCACGTGAGTGTGGGCAGAACCCAAGACACAAGGGGGAGGGCAGACAGTGGGAAGGATGGAATGAGGTCTGCCATTTCTTGACAGTGACCTTAGAGGGTTAGAGTTTCTCCACCTAAAACATGATTGAATACTAGCCCCTCTTCTCTTTCAGGAGTGTCACAGGCTCAGGTGATAGGGCAGGTGAGCATTTGTACCTCAAGTGCTAGTATTCTTTCTCCCCCTCTAGGCCCAGGACCCCCAGATGTTGGATCAGCTCTCCAAAAATATCACACGCTGTGGGCTGTCCAATTCCACTCTCAACTACCTCCGAGTGAGTCTGATCGCCCAGTCTCTGGCCTCTTCCGTTTGGTCTCAGTTCCATATCTCGCCCCTGAAAAGCCCCCTTCTGGTCTCCCTACAGCTCTGTGTGATACTCGAGCCCATGCAGGAGCTCATGTCCCGCCACAAGACCTACAGCCTCAGCCCTCGTGACTGCCTCAAGACCTGCCTTTTCCAGAAGTGGCAGCGTATGGTAGCACCCCCCGGTGAGTGCCTTGCCCCTGCACCTGTTCTTATTAGGATCTGATGCCATCCCCCAAGGCTGTTTCTTCTCATGAAGCCCTTTTCTTGCCCCTGGGTCTGCAAGATTGGGACCAGGGTAGGCTCAGGCTCCTTAGGAGCCAGCATAGGGAGCCAGGGCCCCAGGACCCTGCCCCACCTCAGTTTCCTTTTTCTGGCACAGCGGAGCCCGCCCGGCAGCAACCCAGCAAACGGCGGAAACGGAAGATGTCAGGGGGCAGCACCATGAGTTCGGGGGGTGGCAACACCAACAACAGCAACAGCAAGAAGAAAAGCCCAGCCAGCACCTTCGCCCTCTCCAGCCAGGTACCTGTAAGCATCTCGGCTTTCTTCTCTCTTCTGGGCTGCCCCACTGCTGACCCCTGACCCTTGACCCTGTCCCATTGTGAGCTCACTAGCAGGCATAGAGAAGCACAGATGGTTTTCACCAGTGTACTCTGCCAGTATGGGCTGACTCTTATCACTGATGAGTCCTTTTTAGTCACATGCACAGTTATGGTCACACAGACTCAGACGTAGCAATAGAGATATAAAGGGACAGAGTCAGACATGGTAACATACGGACGTTCAGGACAGACAGCTTAGGGGCGCACAGACCATCAGAGAAATACACATTCACATTGATAGAGGGCCATACAGCCTCAATATGTGTGAATCTACAATACTCTGACATGCACATGCACATACTATCCCCATTGTTGTTTTTTATCTGCTCCCTTTCTTACATGTGGACAGAAGTTTAGGAGCCACCTAAAATTTGGGAGAGATGGAATAGGGAGCTAGGGGAGTAAATTGACTTCCCAGATTCTAGTGGATGTGGGTTAAAGGGTGTGATGCTCTGTGGGAAGGAATCTAGGGACTAGAGGAGTCGATGTTTGAAAATGGGATATGAGACGGGGGAGGGGGTGTTGAGTTTCTTGGGTGGGTATTGGGGCTCTGGGGGGTTTCTACTGCCCTGGGCCGGGCGAGCCCCTGCCCCGATTATGTTTGGGGACCTCCGCCACTCTCAGGATGTGATGGTGGTGGGGGAGCCCACCCTGATGGGCGGGGAGTTCGGGGACGAGGACGAGAGGCTCATCACCCGGCTGGAGAATACCCAGTTTGACGCGGCCAACGGCATTGACGACGAGGACAGCTTTAACAACTCCCCTGCCCTGGGCGCCAACAGCCCCTGGAACAGCAAGCCTCCATCCAGCCAAGAAAGCAAATCGGAGAACCCCACATCACAAGCATCCCAGTAAAGGCCTCACCAGGGCCACGCAGCACTCTGCCTACCTGCCCCATCCCTCGAAGCCCCAGGGAGCAGAAGATAGAATGAAGAGACTGAGCATCTAAAATGGGCAGCCTCCATCCACCCACTTCAGGGAGGAACTGGACTCGCTGGGGGCAGGTGCCACACTTTGCCCCGCAGTGGCCCTGGGCTGGGCCTGGCCTCTGCAGAGCCTTTTGGGGGAAGGGGAGTACTCACGTGGATGCCTACATGGACGCTGGGCCTCTGAGAAATGTTCTGACCACCCCCAGAGCATTTGCCTCCATCTTCACCCCAGGTTCTGGGTTCCCCATCCTCTTGACTCTGCCCCCTTCAAGCCTGGGGTTGTCTATACCCACAGCTCCTAGGGACTTAAATTTATGGGGCTTGGTTGAACACTCCTCCCCCAGGCCCTTCACCAAGGTGGCTGGTAATAGAGGGGTAAAACTCTGGGCTCCTCCCTTTTACCCCCTCCCAGCTTCACGTTTTTTAAAAAAATAATATTATTAAAAATGTAAGTTTAAAAAAAAATCACTCATGTCCCCCCTCTTCCCCTTATTAAAAGTCCAGCTACCTCCCTATCCCTGGCAGATGGGGGGCTTAGGGTCCAGGTGGAGGTGAGTGTGGGGGTAGGGCAGGGGGGTTACACATCATTCTATATAGTTTGAGAGCTTCAGACCAAGGAGACACTTTACCATCTCTCTTCCCTTTTCCTCGGAGGTGACTGCAGTTGGGGAAGGCATGCCATGGGGTAGGGAGCCATTGATGGCTTCACCTTTGTAACAGCTCCCAGCTGTTGTCTGTCTCCCCATCCTCCAGGAGTCTGGCCTGCCCTCCTAGTGCTTGTGACTCCTTCAAACCCAGCACCCTTCTCCCCCCATGATGTGTATATTCTTTACAAGCCCTACACTAGAGCAGCTGCCTTGGATGGGAGGAGGGGGAGGCTCCCTCCCTTAGGGAGTCTGGAGGGAAGGGAGCAGCCTTGTTTGTCACTGTGTTTTGTTTTGTCTCAGTTGGGCAGGCATGGGATGGGGGAGGGGTTCATCCATATTCTCCAGTACTCTCTTCCTCCAATCCCTCAAATTTTGTATGTAGTCCTCCCCTGCCCTCCATAGAGGAGCCACTGAGGATGTCCCAGTTCAAAGCTCACCAGGGAGGAGTAGGCCTCTGTTCGCCAGCTGAAGTAGAGGGTCTTCATCTCCCAATACCCTCCAGTTCCTGGTCTCAAAGAAGGAAGGGGAAGGCAGCTAGGATTCTCAGCTCTATTTCAGTTGGACAGGTGGAAGCTCTGAGCCCAGGTTGAGGCCAAAAGCAGGATCCTATGAGTCTGGGCCCAGCTCTGGTTTCTCTTCCTTTTCCCGCTGCCAGTTCCAGAAGTGTTAGTACCACCTCTCTTCCCATTCTTCCTTTTGGATTCTGGGACCCTCTACACCCTGATTTCTTCACTCTAGCTGCCACTGTTGGAAGGGTATTGTGCCAGGAGCTGAGGGAAGAGGGTGGGGAAGATGGATGTCCCACCCTAACTGTAATGCCTTTTTTTTTTCTTTTTTTTTTTTTGGCCATTTGAGTCATGTATGGTACAGATCAATAAAGAGACTTTTGGGTTTGAGAGTGTGTTGGTTGGTCATTGGTGCTCAATAATGACTGCCCAAGGCAGTCTTTTCCCCTCCTTCCTGCAGTCCTAAGACCAGTCCTTTGGGGAGGAGGTATGAATTGGACTGTGGATTCCCTTTTACTCCCATCTCACATTTCCCCTGATCATTCTGGTGTTGCTTCTAATGTATCCTAATCTGGCCGCTTGTCCATCAAAAGTTGACTCCCCATTCCCCCTCCCCTGAACTGTTCCTCACTCCTGTCATAGGGTTGCCAGAAAGGTGGCCTTGAGGCAGGGTTCCTGGGCTGTCCTCCCCTGGATTAGGCTGTTGGGGGTGGGGTGGAGAACAGGGTCTCTGAAGGAGTTTTGGGTGGTTAGAGTGCCTGGGAGGCTCAGTTAGTGAGATTCAGGCCACTACTAGGGAGGCCAAGCAGCCCAGTTGCCTAGGTCTCAAGGCAGAGCGGGGATTGTTTATCTCCTGCTGGCTTTGGGTGGGGCATGGAGGGAAAGAGGAGAATGCTTAAGTGGTGTTGCTAGGGAGCAGCCTAAAGCTCCATAGAAGGGTGGAAAGAGGAATAGGACACTTATTAAATTTCTTTCTAGGTAGTAACTCCCTACCTCCAGTCCTCTCTTCCCCCACCATTAAAAAAGATGGTCAATCTAATTCTAAATAAAAAGTTTGTACATTAAAAAAAAAAAAGATTGTCAAGACATGAACACCCTACTGTGGATTGGGAATGGGGTCTCAGCACCTACAAAGCTCCCTTCCCAGTCTGCCTCATTTCCATCCCAGACAGTGGAAACTGAGGCCTCAGACTATTCCCCCACTAAGGTATCTCTGGATCTGAAGTAAGACCTCACGGGCTTGTGTTGTCTCACCTCCCAGCTAGCAGAAGGACAGCACTTCATGGCTTACCCTGCCCCCTCTCCAATTTAGGAGGGATCTTATCCCTGTCTGCTGCCAGCCCAGCTCCTTGTTGCCCTGTGCCTCAGGACCCCAAAGCCTGCATTTGCATACACACAAACGCACCCACTCCTCTTCTGCAGGCCTGACCTGACTGAAGAACTGGCCAGACAGCTGCTACCACCAACTCACCCTGGGAGTGCTAGGTAACACCTACTTGCAGTGTGTCTGTCTGGTACTAGGTGTACATTTAGCATTTTTGCCTGAGTTGTGCCATTGTATGTATATATGTGACTGAGGAGGTGGGAGAGGGCTTAAGATATGTGTATGTAATGGAACAGGTGCATGTGTGAATATGTGTGTGGGATAGTGTATGCATTTGTTTATGGTATGTGTCTTAGTGGATTAATTCATTCATCTTAACATTCATTGAGCTCTCTCCGGGTTCCAGGAACAACTCTAGGTGCCAGGGCTATGGTTCTGAACAAGGCAGAGAAAGCATGGCCGCTGAGTGTGAGTGGGAGGCTACAAATAAATGAGAATGCATTCAAATACAGAAATGAATGCGTGGCTTAGCAGTATGTATTGGGTTTGGGGGGTTACTGAGGCAGCAGTTGTGTGACTGGGCTGGGCATATGAAGGTTCATTGTGTGTGTGTGTGTGTGTGTGTGTGTGTTGAAGGAGGTGGGGAGATTTAAAAAAAAGGTGAATTGCCAGGCGTGGACTCTGCCCTGTTTGGAGGAAGGGCGTGTGTCAGAGAGACTGGGGGACCCACTTTTGAACTCAGGAAACAGTGGCCAGCAGACTTCCTCTGGAGCAGCAGATCTGGCTCCTCCCTGTTGGCCCCAGCAACCTCTCTGAAGAAGGACCTTGGTCAAGAGATAGGGGAAGGGAGAGTCCCTTCAAGGCCCTCATCCTCTCTGTTTTCAGGAGCAGGTAAGGGCCCTGCCCCAGGTCCCAGGATGATAGGTAAAAAATTTGTTTTAGCCCAGTTAGGCCCCACTGCAGAGGCACAGATCCTGAACCCCAGACTCCCAGTTCAGCCTGGGCTCAGCTCTTTCCCTATGTTTCCTATCCCAGCCCAATTCAGCTTGACCTCCAGTTCTACTTTTTTAGGACTGCTCAACCTCCAGCCCTTTTAATATTCTTAGCCCACTCTAGCCTGCTCTGTAATCCCTTTCCCCAAAGGTAAAACTCCAGCCTAGCCAGCCCAACCCAGCTCAAGCTGATCTCAAGCCCCATCCCCTAATGTGAAAGGTTCTAAGCTACCCTCCCAGGGCCTCACCAATCCATTTTTTTTTTTTTTTTTCATAAAATAGGGCCTATTTGGGGAATTGGTTGATGTAGAGGTGAAGGTACAGGATTAAGAACTACAGCATTGGATGAAGGGAAAGCAGGGAGGTGAGGGGTAGGAGGTATTGAAGATGATCCAGACATGTTGTGGGCTAGGTTGAAAGGAAAGGAATGTGTATAAAAGTTTTACGTCAGTGATCCCCTACTCCCGAGCTGAATTTCAAAGATGCTGGTTTTGGCCCCTGCTTATTCCAGTTCCTAATACCCTGAGTGCTTACAATGACTGTCTACCCTGTGACCACAGTCCCATTCTCTCAGGACCCACCTGTGAAACTCCTCCCCACCCCCACGCTGAGGTCTTCAATGAAGCAGAACAGGAAATGGGTGGGAAACTACACACCCTGCAGTTCTTAACCTGGGGAATGGGGTAAGCTGAATGGGAATGGAAGCTGACCCACACCTTCAGATTCCTACGCTAGCCTTGGGATGGGGCCATTTCCCCATCAATTTTGGGATCCTTTTCCTGAAGTAGCTAAACTCTGGATTACTCCCCTTCCTGCTGCCATACTTTTGTGCCACCAGTTCACCTTTCTAGAAGGAGAACCCGAGTCAGTCCCTGGAAAAATGTCCCAGAGAGGGATGGGAGAGAAGAATCTTTTCCCATTGCTCCCAAACAACGAAGACTACCTGACATCCTTTAATGGATGTCAGACACACAGAATTAGATTAAACATAACCTTGGTTTATGGCACACTCTTTTCATTGCTCCATGCACAGGACACATTTATTTACTTATAACACTACCATCAGAACTCATCACCATGAAAGCTAGGATTTAGGCAATAGCTAAATCTAACTGTGGTCCATCCCCATTCCACCCTCTCCCAAGGTTTTCATCATTCTTTTTTCTCATATGTACATATATTTTTTCTTCTTTCTCATTTTTTTTCAAATGTGCCCTGACCAGGGATTGAACCCACACCCTTGATGTATTTGGATGGTGTTCTACCCAACTAAACTATCTGGTATTTATTACTACTATATGTATTCCTGAAACATTTTTTTTAAAAATTTAGGTGTTTTTTTAACCTTATAAAAGAATATTGCTATATGTAATTTTTGATGGGTTATTACTTTTACTTAATATTGTATTACCAATATTCATATTGTTACATACTGCTGCAACTCATTCATTTTCAGTGCTGTGTAATATTTGTGTGACTGTAGCACACATAGTTCTTCATTCTCCTGTCACTGAACATTCCTACATTTTTACTATCATAAACTGTATTTTTATGAATGTTTTTATTCCTGTCTCCTATTGTACACTGCAGAGTTTTTCTTGGTTATAATATTTAGACATAATATTTGCAAACTCAAGATCCCACCTCTGAAACCCAACAGAGTATCTATCTAGAGTTAAATTGAATTAAAGTTCAAACACTTATTGAGTACCTGCTATATAAACCATTCTGTTCATCATGCATTCAGCCAAATTCAAGCTACACTTAATGAGCATCTATAATATGCCAGGAGCTGGGAGGGAACAGTTAACAAGGTAACATGACACATATAGTTGGGCAGGGGAAGCATATTGAACAAATGGTTACATACATACCTATATATATAAAAGGCTAATATGCTAATGTCTGTCCGACCAGTAGCTGACCACCAGTGAGCAGACACTCAATACAGGAGCTGCTGTGACACACACTGGCCATTTACAGAGAAATAGCACCATGAACCTGGCGCCCACAAAGCAACACTCAGCTTCCCGCAAGTGGGACACAGGCCTTGTCACCACCCCAGAGCAACAGTCCACCAAATCACAGACAATGCTGCTGAGACCCCATGGCGCAAAATTCGGCCTACAGTCCCCTCAGCCTGGATATGGTCACTGTGAGCACTGGGTAATGACATCACATAGCAATGCCTGGCTTCTTCTCTCTAGTGACTAGCTTCCTTGGAGTTTCTCTAGCCTAGGAATGCAACTTGCTTTATGGCCAGGTGCAAACATTTTACACTTTAACCAAAGGTCTGTGAAGCATTTTCCCATGCCTCATCTCATTTGATCATCACAGAAGTCCTGGAGTAGGTAGATAGGAGACTTGGTGGAATCCTATTGTCTTTTCATTAGCCAGAAAATGGAGATTTAGAAAGCTTAGAAACTTGACCCTACTGAAAAGAAGTATGAAATGGTGGAACTTGAAAATGATTTTAGATTTTCTCACTGCACAGAATATAGTCAAACACTGCTGCAGTTAAATATTTTACCCTTTATTCTCTCTGCATGATCTACAATAATAATCTGCTTCGTGTTGATATTTACTGCTGTGTTGCTGACAATTACCTGAAAGAGAAGTTGGGATTCTTCACTGGGCTGGAAAAAGTTTAGCTAAATCAGAAAGCAGGTCTAATTAAGAAAGTTTATTCTATATCTATAAAAGGCTAAGTTGACTTGCATATGCACAATACATATAAAACTCCTGCTGGCACCAGTCACAGACAGGTGTTTCAATCTGTCATTGTCAATTGTGAATTTGGTTGACACTTCTATTATAGAGAAAGGGCGAATAGCGATATTAAAATATTTCTTCTAATTAATTTTCTTTCAGTGTGCATGAATTCATGCACTGGGCCACTAGTGTAATTATAATTTATGATATAACTGAATAGGGAGACCTAATTTAAACTGATATGTTAAGGAAGATCTCTCAGAGGGGATGATGTATCTGCTGAGACTTGAAGGATGAGGAGAATTTAGCCAGGTGGAACATGGGGAAGAGGATTTCAGATAGAGGAAATAAGTCTTCATGCTGGGAAGTGCTTGGTGGGTTGGAAGAATAGAACAAAAGAAGATTCTGAGCCTAGTGAGCAAGGGGAAATGGTGGCAGGAGAGAGGCCAGATGAGAAAATGAATGCTCCAGTATCGATGATGATGATGACAAAAGCTGACAACTCTGTGATGTAGGTACTGTTATTATCTGTCATTAATGGGAGAACACTAAAGGCCAGAAACGGGGAAACTATGGGCCAGAGAGGCAAGTAACTTTGCCCAAAGCCACAGAGTCAGCAAGTATTTGAATTGCATCCAAACATATTGTGCTGTCACTGAAGGGGCGAAGGCAGTTCACAATTAAGACCTGGTCCCTGCCCTAGCTGATTTGGCTCAGCAGATAGAGCGTCGGCCTGCGGACTGAAGGGTCCCAGGTTCGATTCCGGTCAAGGGCATGTACCTTGGTTGTGGGCACATCCCCAGTAGGGGGTGTGCAGGAGGCAGCTGGTCAATGTTTCTCTTTCATTGATGTTTCTAACTCTCTATTCCTCTCCCTTCCTCTCTGTAAAAAATCAATAAAATATATTAAAAAAAAAAAAAAAAAAAAGACCTGGTCTCTACTCCCAGAAGCACCCAGAGCCAGAGAAGTCAGGCTGTACCACACAATGTGAGTAAAAAGCACACATCATGAAATAGGATTAAGATGGGCAAAGGGCTATAAACCTATAGGAAGAGAAATTTGATTTGACCAAAGAGATGTGGGAAAGTTTCTTGCCGAAGGTGAAATTGATTGTGATTGTTGAAGAGAGGTTGATCTGTAACAAGTGATTTTGGCAAGGACCTATAGACACTCTAAGACTTAGAGTCTAAGTAGTGGGACAGCTTTCGAGAAGGTATTGAAGCCTGAGGGTTCAGGGAGAAGATAATTGAGCAAATGAGGCTGTAGCAGCAAGGGATAAACTGTGGGAGTTTAAGGTGTCAAGGGAAGGAATGGTGGGTACACTGCTGGATCGAGAGAAAGAATCAGTAAAACTGCTTTGCACCATCTTCCTAAATTGTAGAGAATTTTGAATGAAAGGCTGAGAAGTTTAGACTTAATTTTATAGGGAATGGGAAGCTACCAATAGTTTTTTAATAGAGAAGTGACTTAATTAGATTTTTTAAAAAAAATATTTTTATTCATTTCAGAGAAGAAGGGAGAGGGAGAGAGAGAAACATCAATGATGAGAGAGAATCATTAATTGGCTGCCTCCTGCACACCCCCTAGTGGGGGATCAAGCCCACAAAGAGGACATGTGCCCTTGACCGGACTAGAACCTGGGACCCTTTAGTCCATAGGCCTACACTCTATCCACTAAGCCAAACAAGCTAGGGCTAGATATGTTTTTTAAAGTATTATTTATTGATTTTTAAAGAGAAAGGAAGGGAAAGAGAAAAAGCAACTTTGATTTGTTGTTCCACTTGTTATTGCATTCATTGGTTACTTCTTGTATGTACCCTAACCGGGGACTAAACCAGAGACCTTGGTGTATCAGAACTATGCTTAGCTACCTGGGCAAGGCTTTAGATCTGTTTTTAAATAAGATTAGTTTGATATGGTGTATAGGACTAGAGAAGAAGAACCATGTAGGAAGACATGAAGTCCATGCAGCTAGTAACAGAAAACCAAAACAAAAAGATCCTAACTTTTCATGAAATAAATTGTACAAGATTAGAGAATTAAATGTATGCCCTGGCCAGGTAGCTCAGTTGGTCATAACATCATTCAGCTATTGCCAAGGTTGAGGGTTAGATCCCTGGTCAGGGCACATACAAAAATCAACCAATGAACGTAAAAATGGATGGAACAACAAATTGATGTTTCTCTCTCTCTTTCTCTGTCTCTCTAAAATTTAATAAAATTTTTTTAAAGAATTAAGTGTAAGTAAATAAAGTTAGAAGAAAATGACATGAAATAATATTCATCAATCTTCTAGGAGTATGTGTAGGGAAGATAAACTTGAAAGTTTAAATACCATGGAAGAAATCAGAAAGAAAAGAGTGAATTTCACCTCAACACTCAATAAAAGAAAAAAAGAATGATCAATTCGACTACATATAGACTAAATTTACAACTTTGATAAGTGTGTGTATGAATAAAAAGCAAACTAGATTTCTCCCTCCTTCCCCCCAACTCCACCAAAAAAAGGGGACATACTTTTTTTTAAAACATTTTAATCACTCCTACATTTGCAGGAAATAGGAGTTACAATCTTTTTGTATAACTAATTCATGCAAAATAGATTTTAAAAAAGAGGCCCCTCAATAGATAAATGGGTAAAGAACAATTTCAGAGGAGGAAGTACTAAGAATACGTATAAAAATACAGTAAACAGGCCCTGGCCAGTAGCTCATTTAGAGCATTGTCCCAAATTGCCAAGGTTGCAGGTTTGGTCTCCAATTAGGGCACATATAAGAAGCAACCAATGAATGAATGCATAAATAAGTAGAACAATAAATTGATGTTTTTCTCTCCTTCTCTCTTTCTCTCTTTCTATATACAAATCAATCAATCACTAATTTTAAAAATTAGTAAATGAGTGTATATTAAAATAACATAGCTCTTTTTGAGTTTATTAAACTAACAAATACATTTTCCTCAGTAAATTAAAAAATAACAGCTTTATTGAGATATAATTCACATTCCATACAATTCACCCATTTAAACTGTACAATTAATGACTTTTAGTATATTCATGCTGTTCAACCATTACTACAACTTATTTTCTTTTTCTTTTTTTAAAAAGGAAAGAAAACATTTTCTTTTTTGTTGAATTTATTTGGGTGACATTGGTTAATAAAATGACATAGGTTTCAGGTATACAATTCTATAATACATCATCTGTGTATTGTATTGTGAGTTCATCACCTCAAGTCAAATCTCTCTTCCATCACCATTTATTCTCCCTACACCCTCTTCTACCCTTTCCCCCACCCCCACCTCCCAGCATTGGGTAAAGATTTTCAATGACCCTAACTAATGCTGGGAAGACTGTGAAGACGCTAGAATCTCATACACTTTGAGTAATCTCTCAGAAAAGCAACTTGTATTAATGTGCACACTAATTGACCCATTAATTTCCTTTCTGGGAATCACAGCATTATGTATACTACAGAAAATTGGAAACTCTAGAAAGTGATGGATAGGAGAATGGCTTGGTTAACTTATGGGACATCCTAACAATGGAAATCTACACAGCCATCAAAATTATGTTTACCAAGAGGTTAAAAGAAGGTGAAAAAACATGATAAATGTTAACTGAAATAGTATGATAAATTATCATCTGAAGTGGTGGCTGCAATTATATAAAGGAGTCTATTCATAGGAAAAAATACATGGGAAGAAAGTACTATAGTGATACTAAGATGATTGAAATCTAAGTGGGTACCTTAACCGGTTTGGCTCAGTGGATAGAGCGTGGGCCTGGGGACTGAAAGGTCCCAGGTTCGATTCTGGTCAAGGGCATGTACCTTGCTTTCGGGCACATCCCCCGTAGGAGGTGTGCAGGAGGCAGCTGATAGATGTTTCTAACTCTCTATCCCTCTCCCTTCCTCTCTGTAAAAATTCAATTAGAAAAAAAAAAAGAATTCTAAGTGGATTTTTCTTTGCCATTTTCCAAATGTCCTTTATGTACTCAGCTATCCTTTTTTTTTTTTTTTGAGGGGAATGGGTGGGAGGTGGGGGGGCGGGGAGTTGGGGGAAGAAGGGAAAAGGGAAAGGCAGGGGCATGCTCCTAGGAGGGAGCACACCTCAATTATCTTTATAACATCAAATACTAAGCATAAAAATGAGACAGAATCCTGGTGGAAAGTAACAGAGACCTAGATCAGGTCCTTTGTGGTGGGTCTGGGGAAAGGAGGAGGAGAATGGATACAATTTAGCAGCTTACTGAATCTGAGGAATGAGAGGGTGCCAAGGATGAAAGGCAATGTTGACATTGGAGGAACTGAGAGGGTACTGGTACAGTAAACTGAAATGAGGATTCCTGCCTAGCTCAGGGGGTAGAGCGTCCGCCTGCGGACTGAAGAGTCCTAGGTTCGATTTCAGAGGCACATGGCTGGGTTGTGGGCTCAATCCCCAGTAGGGGGTGTGCAGGAGGCAGCTGATCAATGATTCTCATCATTGATGTTTCCATCTCCCTCTCCTTTTCTCTCTGATATATAAAATAAAATGAGGCCCTAACCCATTTGGTTCAGTGGATAGAGCGACAGCTTGAAGATGGAAGGGTCCCAGGATCGATTCCGGTCAAGGGCATGTACCTTGGTTGTGGGCACATCCCCAGTGAGGGGTGTGCAGGAGGCAGCTGATGGATGCTTCTCTCTCATCGATGTTTCTAACTCTATCCCTCTCCCTTCCTCTCTGTAAAAAAATCAATAAAATATATTAAAAAAAATAAAATGAAGATCCCTTGAGTAATCACAGCACAATAGTTCGGAGCATGGGCTCTTGCTATAGATGCACACTTTGAATCCCTGGCTCACCCTTTTATAGGTGGGTAACCCTGAACAAATCATTTAATCTCTTTGAGCTTGTTTCCTCATCTCTAAAATGGGGATAATAACAGCACCTGTCCTATAGGACTGTTAGGTGGGTGAATTAGTAATAGAGAGTTTAGAAAGTACAGAAATAGTCCCTTCATCTCCCCTCTTCCAGCCAGCTCACTGCCATGCTCACAGGAATGGGAATGGATGGGACCCTGACGTGGGATGTGTGGGAGGATTGGAGTAGAGGAATGGAGAGTTAGGAACTAAGAAATTGCAAAACACGTAGGGTAGTATAACCGTAAGGCAGAGAGGCTCTGGACCACCCCACCAGAGCCTTCCTGTCCCATGTTAGTATAGCAAGATGCTTTCAAGATGGTGTAAGGAGAGGGCACAGGAGAGGCTATCTGCCTTTGCTCAGTAGGTGCTGAATTGGATCCATTCTGCCTTCCACTCTGCTTCCTTCCCCACTAGACCTAAACTTGCTGAGAGCATAAAAAATAAGGACAGCTAGTGGGACAGCTGCTAGAAGATAAAGGGAATTCTGTTTGCTGGTCTGGCCTCCAGAGGCCACCCTGTCACTGCCCCAGCCTGTCCTGCACATGTAGGAGGTAGGATAGGATGTGTGAGTAGCTAACCGATATTTGGCTGAAGTCCAAGACCACATTCCTGCCTGGCCCCCCTCCCAGGTCTTGAAATATGAGGCTGGCTACGTAATGGTGTTTGTCTCATCTTTGGTCTGGTGTTCTTTTTGTCGGGCATCCTGTGTGAATTCTGCAGAAGCTATTAGTTCCATCAGTAAAGCCCCCAGAACCTGCCTATCTGCTTCCTGTTGGCCATGACCATGTTCCTCCTGTATGTTGACCTTCCCCTACCCAGGGTCCACCCCTCCGGTCTGAAAGCTGGTCCCTTAGTTCAGGAGCCCCTTCTGGTCTCCTCAGGAAGATCCCATCCTAACCTGTGACCTCTCCCCACCTTGACTATCTGGTCCCCATGACTCCAAAAACCATCTCCTTTCATTACCCAGAACTTCCCAAACCCAACCCCTGCTCATGCTCTGGCTCCTCTCATCTGCCCCTGACACCTCTTCCATTTTCCTCTCTCACTCCTGACTCCCCTACACTCCTAACCACCACCCCTCCGCCATCCCCCATCCATCTCCTCCTAACTTCTACACCCTTCCACCTGTCTTCTTTTCCTGATTCTCACCTCTCTCTACTTTCTTACCTGGTCTTAAACGTCCTCTGCCCTTTCCCCCATTCTACCCTTTCACCTTGCTTCTCACTTTCCTCCTGCCTTGTGTCCCCTGGAGCTGGAACATTGTAGTTTATAAACAATAAGCAGCTGTATGAAGCTATTTCCTACAGCAGCTACTCCTTCAGAAATAACAAGTACAACCTCTCCTTCCTTAAGTTCATCCTCTAGGCACAGAGTGGACTTAACTCTCCCTCCACCCTGGGAATTTCCCTCTGGGCCAGACTCAGATCCCACCCCCACTCCAGAATCCCAACCTGGGCTACACACTCAGAAGTGTCAGATTCCAGGCATCAGAGTCACAGGTGATCGACCCCAGCCTACTCAATCTCATTTCTCTGGCTCTTTTCCCTAGGGATCATTTCTGGGCAGGAAACCCTCTTCCTTCAAACTTTCCCTTATTCCTGCTCCCTCTACCCCTCAGGACATGGATATAAACAGTACCTCCCAGGACAGGGATATAAATACTATCTGTGGATGGAAGCCCATTAGAAAAATCCAATCCAACCTGCTGGATGAGGTGGAAACAACCTGCAGTGGGGAGCTCTGGTGGTATATTATCCTGTCTCCCCGAGACTTCAGGGCCCTTGCTGGGGATAAATGTGGATTGCCCTCTATTGCCACTGTATTTTTTCAACACCACCAAGCAATTATCTGACAGCAACTGGGTGTCCTATAATTCAACTAGATTCTGACATGATCTACCTGGAGAATAGTATCAGATCTCACAGATTAAGGGTTCCATATTACAAGACTGACCTCCACTTCAGACATCCATCACAGGTTCAGGTCGTCCCTGTGCTTCTGACTAACTGGCTGTAAATTGAACATTCTCTTGAGGGGTAGGGGCATCCCCCTCATCTGTTTTATTAATTTGTCAGAACAGCTCACAAAACTCAAGAAACCAGTTTACTCACTAGATTGCCAGTTTATGACAAAAGATGTTAAAAGATACCATTATAAAGAAACAACAGGTCCCAAATGGAGTCGTTTGTGCTAAGCCCCAGTGGCAAACTTAATTGCTGTTTTAGTCTCTCCCAGGAATGTGACTTGTAAAAAAATTTTTTTTATTGTTTTCAGAGAGAGAGGGAGAGGAAGAGATAGAAACATCAATGATGAGAGAGAATAATTGATTGGCTCACTCCTGCACACCCCACAATGGGCATCAAGCCTGCAACCAGGGCACATACCCTGACTGGGAATTAACCAGAAACTTTGTTAGCCTTGTGTATCATTGCCCATCGTTGACCTTTAACTCGAAGAGAGCTTGGACTACACCCAACCAACTGAGCCACACCAGCCAGGGCACCACCTTCATTCTTGGTGAAGGGCACCCCTCACTCTCCTTTTCCCTCACCTCCACACCTCTCCTCCCCTTCTTCCTTTCTTGCACTCAGAGAACATTAATTTATCACCTCCAGAGGCTTCCTCTGTCCTTAAGAAATGGTCAAGTGCATGCAGGTTTAAGGTAGTAGGTGCAGCTGGCTGTGACAAGAGGAACCACTAGGGGGAGCCTGTGCCTAGGAAGAAACTAAGTGGAGACTTGAGCCACTTGAAGGATACTTTTTCCCTTCTCTCCAGGAAGTGAAAGTGTCAGGCATTCCAGCATTGGGTAGCTTCCTATGGAGCTGGGGGTGGGGGGGTGGGGGTTTTGGATCTCCTTCTTTCCCACTCTTTGAAGCACTCTCTCTTTCCTGGACCTCCCAGGTCAGTGTGAATCAAATTCTGGTGCATCTGAACACTTTCTAAGGACAGTTCCCTGATAGCTGTACTCAACATGGAGCTTAGCACATCCGGTGTGGCTCAGTTGGTTGTGTCATCCCATGCACCAAAAGGTTGCCTGTTCATTTTCCAGTCAAGGTATATGCCTGGGTTGTGGGCTCAATCCCCAGTGGGGGTCATGTAGGAGGCAGCTGATTGATGTTTTTATCTCTCTCTTCCTCTTCTTCCTCTCTTTCTAAAATCAATAAAAACGTATTTTAAAAACAAACAAACATTGCCCTGGTTGGTTTGGCTTAGTGGATACAGTGTCGGCCTGTGGACTGAAAGGTCTCAAGTTCGATTCTGGTCAAGGGCACATGCCCGGGTTGTGGGCTCGACCCCCAGTAGGGGGCATGTAGGAGGCAGCCAATCAATGATTCTCTCTCATCATTGATGTTTCTATCTCTCTTCCTCTCCCTTCCTCTCTGAAATCAATGAAAATATATTTAAAAGAAAAAAAACAAACAAAGATGGAGATCAATCTTCAGTTCTTTGACCTGACCCTCCAACTCTCTCTAGCTCCTTCTACTCATTCCTCCCATAGAACCACACTGACCCAGGCTTTACCTGTCCTTCTTCCCTCCTGGTCTGCGAATCAGGGGACCCTGGGTAGTACCAGTTATGTCCATTCCTTCTACCTCCACCCCAGCTCCCGAGATGGCTCTTAGCTCAGCAGCTTTTTCACCCTAACTATTGCCCCAGGTGGGTTGGTTCTTCTTTCATATCCAGTTGTTCTACTTCTATCAATTTCATGTTTGGATCAACCAAACAGTAAGTCTTCCCTAAGGGAAGAAGGGAAGAAAGCCAGAGAATCCATAAAAACCCAGAGTCCAATCTCTCTAATTCAAGGTCACAGGGACCAGTCATTTCCTGCGTCTGTAATAATAATTTAAACTATTATGACACTGGTACTGTGATGCATCCTACGGGTTCAAAAGTACAAAAAAAAAAAAAAGTACAAATAACCATGGTCTTTGCCCTGGGAATTTGTTTACTAAGGAGGGAAACAAATAAGTAGGTAACACAACATAATTTGATAAATGCTGTTTTAGAGGTATGCACCAAGAACTGTGGGAGAACAGGAGAAGGTGCAACTAAATTTATTGGAGGTGAGCAGGGAAGTCTTAGGAGAGGAGATGATATTTGAATGTATCTTAAAGAGTTTAGGCCAGGCAGAGAAGAAGGGGGAAAGCATGCCAAACATCAAACATAAGGCACAGGGATAAGAAACCTAGTGAGTTCAGGGAACAACAAAGTAGTTCAAAGTGAAATATATATTCTGACTGGAAAGAAGACTGGAAAGAAAGGCAGATCCAGTAATGAAGGAAGAGATGTGTTTGTTGAGAATTTGGCTTTTACCCTGAATATTGAAATAGGTAACTTGGTCAGATTTGCTTGTTAACAATATTCTGGGTAAGCAAGGCTAGATTTGAGAAGACAGGGATACCAACCAAGAACCCATGGTAACAGTTTCAGTGATAGGTGGTTGGGGCCAGGTCTAGTGCTGGGTCAGAGCATGGGAGGAAAGCAGGAGTGGTTTGGACACTGGCCCACCTTGGCCACAAGGTCCAATTTCCTACAGGCCACATGGAGAGGAAAGGGTGAGGCTCTGATCTCTGGCTTTTGCAGGCTAGTTGCTATAGTCCTATGGTCCAGTCATTGGGCAGCATGGAAACTGCTCTGTGTTCAAATAGCAGATACCTTGGTAAAGTTTGGAGTCTTCTGACTTAGGCAGACCACACTGGGCTATTTCTTTCTTTCTTTCTTTTTAAAATCTATTTTTATTGATTTCAGAAAGGAAGGGAGAGGGAGAGATAGAAACGTCAACGATGAGAGAGAATCATTGATTGGCTGCTTCCTGCATGCCCCACATTGGGGATTGAGCCTGAAACCCAGGCATGTGCCCTGACCTGGAATCGAACCATGATCTCCTGATTCATAGGTTGATGCTCACGAAGCCACGCCGGCCAGGTTCACATTGGGCCATTTCTATGATGGCCCTTTTACACACTCCACCAGAATCCAGTCACATGATGACATATGCATGCCTGAGCAGTTTTTCAAAGTCCTAAGACATGGTTCGGGGGCAGTCCTACCCCCCCCCCCCCCAAATCAGAGATGAAACATAAGCAAAGACAAGAGCAAAAGAGCAATCAAGGGCCCAGCCTATTAGAGCAGGTGAAAGTTCCCGATTAAGCCCACCTGCTCCCCTGAGAGCTGCAAGACTGGGACATTCCTCATTGGAGGCTCTACTGGTGGGTGACCCTGAGGAACCTTCTTGAGTCATACAACTCCAAGGAATAACTGGTCTTCCCCTTCTTTTTCCCGTGCCCTCAGAGGCCTACTGAGTACAATTACTTCTCCTCTGAGCACAAAAGGAGTTCCAACCCACATTTCAAGCAAAGAAACAACCACAATTCAGCAGGGATCATGACCAGGAAGATTTCTTTTGTCCATCTCCAGCTTCTCACTGAGGAGCCACATTGGGCCCAGTCTCAAGACCAAGAAGAGGAAGAGGATCCTTCCTGGCCGAGGAGGCTGGGGGATGACCTATCCCTAGTTCTGGGCCTCTGGGAGTAGTAGTAGCTTAGGGGTAGTAGCATAACTCCTGGGGTTGGCAGATAACCGGGCTTGAGGTCAGGACAAGGGCCAGCCAAGACCTGGGTGAGGCCAAGGTATTATCCTTAACACTTCAATGAGACTGGGGAGCCATCCCAGAACTTGGCCATGTAGATGAGCCAACTCAGTACCTCCATGAGGCTGAAGAGTAGCAAACAGGCCTTGTCAAGCCTAAGAAGCTGCCCCACTTTGCCAAGAGACTGAAGAACTGTCTCTAGAACCATAGGAAACCAAAGGACCACCTTAAGCCCGGGATGAGGCTGAGCAGAACCCAAGCTGTAGGTACCAGCTGAGGATAAAGCTGAATGGCATTTTTTACCTTGTCCCAAGTCTTGGACAAGGGATAGCTGAGGGCCCAGGATGATGCTAAGTAGAAGTATCTGGGTCCTACCCTAAACCTAGAACCAGGCTGAGGGGTAACTTGGATAGAAGCGGGCATAGGGCCAAGGCCTCTTTGGAAGTTGGTCTTACTGAATAACTCCAGACAAACAGAAATCTGTGTTAGAGATACTCTTGTTTCTTGGCTTAGGGAGTCAACAAGGGTACTCCAAGCAACCCTACTCAGGTAGCTTTTCTGTCTGTGACAAATCTTGCCTCAATTAGGGGCTGCTCCAGGAATCCTGGGGGAAAAAAGCATGGGCCCAGGGCCTATCACAGCTCCTATGTGGGAGCAGAAGAGTCTTGAGGAAAGGGTCCAGCTCTGCAGATCCCCCTCTTCACAACAGGCTAGAAAAGTTAGCATTGAGCCAGGAATGAGAAGTGCATTCAAGACGAAGCTGATAGCTATTGGGCTCTATGGTGAAGTGGTTCAAATCTTGAGTTACGCTCTAGCTGGTTTGGCTCAGTGGATAGAGCATTGGGCGGCAGACTGAAGGGTCCTGGGTTCTATTCGGTCAAGGGCACATGCCTGGGTTGTGGGTTCGATCTCCAGTAGGGGGTGTGCAGGAGGCAGCCAATCAATGATTCTCATCATTGATCTATTTCACTCTCCCTGTCCCTTCCTCTCTGAAATCAATAGCAAATATGTATTATAAAAAAAAAGAGTTGCTACTTTTTTTGACTGGTCTCAACTAATCTTTCTAAACCTTATTTCCTATTTCTAAACCTATTTCCTCACCTGTAAAATGGGGATAATATTAGTGCTTTCCTGATGGGGTTATCAGAAGCATTAAATGAGGAATTATTAAAAAAACAAAAACAAAAACAGCAGAGTACCCGACACATATTAAATGCTCATAAGCGTTAATTATTTTCATGATTGGAAATGGCCACTTTTAGTCAACAGACTTAGGTTCAACCATCTATAACCCATACCCCTCTGATATCTTTAGCTGTTCAAAAACATACAAACCGCCCCGGCTAATGTGGCTCAGTTAGTTGAGTACTGTCCCATGCACAAGGAGGTTGCTGGTTTGATCCCAGGTCAGGGCACATGCCCAGGTTACAGGCTTGATCCCAGGAGGGGGTGTGTAGGAGGCAGCCAATAGACGTTTCTATCTCTCTCTCCCTCCCTCTCCCTTCTCTCTCTAAAACATATTTAAAAAAACATGCATGTATAAACTGTGTATATAATTGTGGAGTATTTTCCAACATCAACAATCATTTCTCTTGTAGAACACACACAGAATTGGGTGTCCTACATGTCAATTCAGTTATGACACTAACCACCTGGAGTTAGTTCAGATCTCACAGGTTAAGGGCTCAGCCCCACGAGACTGCCCACTTTTCAAATGCCAGTCACATGTATGTGTCCTGACTGGGATTTGACCCAGCAACCTTTTGGTGCATGGGAGGATGCCCAATTGATAAAAATTTAGGCAAGGGCTAAAATGATATAGATTTTTTAAAAAAATGTTTTTATTGATTTCAGAGAGAAGGGAGACATAGAAACATCAGTGATGAGAGAATCATTGATCAGCTGTCTCCTGTATGGCCCCCCAACTGGAGATCAAACCGTGACCTCTTGGTTTACAGGTCAACACTCAATCACTGAGCCACACTGGCCAGGCATGCTATAGATTTTTTTTAAAATGCCAGTTGCAAGACACTGGTGGAATTCCCATATTATAAATTGGTTTGATAATTTTCTAGAATGACTCACAGAACTCTGGGAATACAACTCAGGAAAAGCCAGATGAAAGAGACGCACAGGGCAGGCACAGGATGGATGTGTGTGCCTGTCATTTTCATGCCCTCTCTAGGTGTCATTCTCCTAGAACCTTGATATAGTCATCAAGCTAGAAGCTCAAATTTTCTTGTTCAGCAGTTTTTATAGATAGAACTCAATCTCTAACCCACTGCCTTTCCAGGAAATTGGAAATGGGGCTGAAAGTTCCAACCTTCTCATCACGTGGTCTTTTTGGTAACCAGCCCCATCAGAAGCTGGGGGCCACACCTGCGTTAGCATAAAGGTAGGTGTGATCTAAAGGAGTTTGTTATGAATAACAGAAGATGTTCCTATCACTCGGGGAAGTCCTAAGGTTTTAGGAGAGCTCTGAACCAGAATAAAAACCTGAGGATGAAGACCAAACATATTTATTACACCACAATATTTAACACATATATATTTTTTTACATTGCTCCAGAAGTGAGAAGAGTATTACACAAACTGACCCTCTCCAACTCCTAGGCATCCTTCCCTAATCACAGTCACACAGCGGCCCTGTCAGGATGGTGCCCAGGCCCCTGGCCCTGGGTGGTCTGATGCCTGGAGGGTAGTCATAGGTCCCCGAGGTGGGGTAGGGGGTGGAGTGCCTGGGTCCCAGAGGATGTCCTCATATAGGCTTAGAATTGGGCCTGAGGGCTGTCTTTTAGCCCCAGTCTGCTCCAGGAGAGCTCTGAGCAAGCCCACAGTGAGAGGGGGTTCTTCTCCAGGCTCAGGGAATGGGGTAGGGGGCTCGGACTCATCAGGGAGATGTGTCTGCAGTAGTAACAGGAGCTCAGCTGGAGCTAGGTCTGGTGGGCACAGGCGGCACAGGAGGGGGAGGTGAGCATCAAGTCGGCGATGCCGGGCAAATTCGGCCAATAGCAGTTTGAAGATCTCACTTCGAAGTAGGGGGCTGGAGGGGCCGAGGGCTAAGCCAGACTCTAGGGCCCGCTCCCACTGCCCCCTTTTCACCAGCTGCCCCACAGCTTGGAGCACAGCTTTGGGCCGCCCACTGCCCAAAAGCAATTCTAGCTCTAGTGCCTCAGGCCTGGTCCCCTCCTCACCTAGCACTGCCAGGGCTCGGCGATACAGGGGAAGCCCGGGGGCCCCAGCCCCCCAACCAGGCCCACCCTGCTGCTGTGCCAGCTCCACAAAGGGTGGCAACCATCGTGGCTCCAGTTGGCAGAGACACTGGCACAGGAGTTCAAAGAAGGGCAGTACCCCATTGGGGGGTTCCTTTCCAACTGCTGTACCCCCTAGTACCTTCTTCCACACATCAGGGGGAGCTTGAGACATCAACCTGCCATTCCCATCTGGTTGGAGCTGCAGAGCCCTGAGGATGGCACCCCAGGCTGCTGTAGGAAGGGCTTGGAAAATGGTGTTGAGCTGGGCCAGCTGGTCTCCTATCAACTCAGTCCTTAGCAGACGTGCCACTTCCTGCTCTGCCAGCTCCGTCCAGCCAGCCTCCTCCTCATCCCCAGCCACCAGCTGGGCTTTGAGCTGCTCTAAGCCCCTGTAATCCCGAAGCTCGGCCCTCAATGTGGTCAACAGTGTAGATGGGGATACATGGCCTTGGAGGATGGAGGCCAGGGCCTGCGGTGCCCGGAATACGTTGTTCTGTCTCAGTTCCTCAGGGGTGAGCTGGGCACCCCGCAGGCTCCGTCGTTGGTAGTACTCGCAGGCTTCCTCAAACACCAGGTCTTCAGCTGAAGGCAGCTCAAGAGTCTGTGGGGCTTCCCATACTACTTGAAACAGTCCCAAGGCTGAAAGCAAACGAAGACCTCCTCGGGTCTCCATCTCTTCCTCATCTTTTGTGCCAGGAGCTAGGGGTTCAAGCAAATGTACTCGGTCTGTACTAAGGACCTTCCTCTCTAGCAGCTGCCCGCTGCCCATGTCCAACAATTCCAATGTGGAGCCCAGTACACAGGCTAGAGTGCCATGAAATGTTCCCAGTGCCGCAGACCCAGCTAGGCCTACGGGTGCCTCCTGCAAGGTGCCCACAGCTCGTGCCCCACCGTGGGACTGCACCAGGCTCACAGTGCCCCTGCAGTCAAGCAACAGCAGGCCCTGGGGAGTTGGGGCCCAGGTATGTACAGTCAATGGCTGCCTGGGGGACAGCAGCCCAGGAAGGCCTCGGAGCAGGGTCCGGAAGTCCCACGTGTCCCCTCGTCCAGGATTCAGGTTCTTACTGTAGGAGAGGTGAAGACTTGGGGCAGCCACCATCACCTTCCCCTTCCCTGGGCTCCAGATGAGCAGAATGTGGTTCACACCAGGTAAGGTGGTGGCAGTGGGCACCAGGAAGAGGTCCTTGCGGGAGGCCATTAGCCTGAAAGGGGGGCAATGGTGCAGAAGGATGTGCGTGCGGCCCAGGTTGGTGCCGGTCTCCCCGCTGGGCTCCAGAGTCCTGACGCACACGCAGTGGCTGAAAGCGGCGGCGGGCGGCGGTGCCCGGCCCTCGGCATCCTCCGGCCGCTCCTCGCACCACACCAGGCGGCCTCGGGGTGCCGCCACGGCAACCACGCGGGACCCGCCGCCCGGACACAGCTCGGTGCTCTGAAGCAGCCGCCAGCCGGGCCCCACGCCCGCACCCCACACCTCCGCGAGCCCCCTCTCCCACACCAAGACCAGCGCGGGGCGCACGGGCCACGGCAGGAAGAAGGCGTCCAGAGGCGAGGGGTGGCCCGCCGGCCAGGCACGCTCCAGGTCCTCGCCGAGTCCTCGCACTGCGACTAGCAGCTGCGGGGCGGGCGCCCCCGGGGGTCGCAGCAGCAGCAGGTGGCGGCCATCGGGGCTGCAGCGGACTCGGACGGCTGCGTCCGCAGCCAGAAGCTCCCGGAGCCGGGCCGCGCCGCTGAAGTTGCTCAGGTCCGAGAGCAGGCGCAGAGTCGCCGCGCGCTTCATGGTGCCGGCGGCCCAGTGGGGCTGGGCCCGGCGCTGGGTCCGGGGCTCCGAGGGGGAGGTCGACGGAAGAGCGGAGACTTCCGTCCCGGGCCGATGAGGTGGGCGGAGGCCCGGCCTCAGCGCCTCCGCCCCGCCCGCCCGCCGGCTAGCCGAGGGCTGGCCCCCGCTCGCCAGGGGAGGAGCCACGGACGCCGCGCGGGGAGGAGCCCCCGGAGCCCCCGCAGCACCCCGGCGGCCTCGCCTCTGACCTCGCCAGCCCCTGGGGACGCCCTCGGAGCTGGGATGTAGGAAGCCGCCGAGTGGCCAGATTCTGACTCAGGAACTGGCATTCCAGTCCCGCTGAGCCCTGAACTGAAAGCCCTTCCTTCCCCAAGGCTTTCCTTCCCTCGGAGCCTCATTCTCTCACCCCAGCTTATCCTCCCATTTATTCATGAAATTGGGTTGAGCGCTTACTCTGAGCAGACAGTCCTGAGCAAAATTGAAATCCTCTACCTCATAGTGGTGACACTTGAATGGAAAATAATTATAATAGCTAACACTTCATACACGCCCCTTCTACAGATAAAGAAAATAAAGCACAGAGAGATTAAGTAAACTGTCCAAGATCCCACGGCTATTAAGCAGTAGAGGTAGAGGTGGGCTTTCAACCACAGGTAATCTGAGTCCAGAGTCAGTATACCGAAGCACTTTCTCAACAATTCATCACTGAAACTAACAGCTTGCTAGAAAAAAACAATTAAAACATACGTTAGAGGCACTGATTCTGGGTGTGATTTCTCCAGCAACACCTACAAGTTGATGTGCAGGGGCTCTTCCCACCTCTGCCTGCCTTTTCAGGTAATGTGGTGGGTATTCCTCCTTCCTCCAAGTCTAGTCCCTCTTCATGAGTCCTGCTTCTCCCTCTGTTCCCCCACAAATTCCCTGAGAACCTGCATCCATTTCTACTTCATCAGCTTCATTCTGTCCTCTTGTCCTCATCATAGAAACGCTCCCATCGGTCCTGTCTTAGAAGTCACTCTTTCAGCCTTATTACCTTTAGCCCTGTCGTTCCCTCTCCCTTTCCGTTTAGTCAAGTTTCTTGCAAAGATCTTCTAGCATTTGCTGCCTGTACACTTTCTTCCATTCCTTTCTCAAACAACTACTCACCGGAAAGTCCCTCCTGTGTTTTCCACAGCATCCTTTTCCTCTCAATTTCCTCTTTTCTATCTTCAGAATTTTGTTTGCTATTGGTTCATCTTCCTCCACTATTCTTTAAATGTAGGTGTTTAAATTCTATCTTTGCCCTATTTTTTTTTTAACCTTCTTCCTAGGTCATTCCCTCTCTTCTCGTGACTTGAATCATTACCACTAAGCCAATGGCTCCAAAATATTTATATCTGCTCAGTTCCATAAAATCATTGAAGTTACTACCCAGCATATCTTTTTTTGTAATCCTCATCCAAGGACAGGCTTAGAGAGAGGAAAAGATAGAGAGAGGGAAAGAGAGAGAGACTCCAACTGTGGATGGAACCCTGTTTGGGAATCAAACATGCACAGGATGATTTTCAACCAACTGAGCCATGCCAGCTGGGCCCAGCATATCTTTAAAAAAATTTTTTTTAAAAATTGATTTCAGAGAGGAAGGGAGAGGGAGAGAGAGAAAAACATCAATGATGAGAATCATCGATTGACTGCCTCCTGCAGGACCCACTCTGTTTTTTCCCCCCCCACTCAGGGGTTTGAGCCTGCAACCCGGGCATGTGCTCTGACAGGGAATTGAATCATGACCTCCAGGTTCATAGATCTGATGCTTAACCATTGAGTCACACTTCCCAGGCCCAGTATATATTTTTTAATCTTCCATTTTGCGTATGCAAAAACAGACTCAGGTTACTCGCCAAGTTAACACAGCCTTACATGATGTTCTGCACATAGTCACACAATACGTATTTGTTAAATGAATTTGTTTCCAATCTTTCACTTACAAAGTTGCCATTAATAGCTTGGGACATATATCTTTCCAAACTCTGCCAGTGTATAATCATATTCAGATTCTGCCATATTTAAAAACATTGCTATTCAACTTGCATCCAGCAGATCCTCATAGATATTTCTTTTGTTAATTTTTTCGCGGTGCATTTTGGGAGTTGTTGTCTTTGTGATGCTTGCCGGGAGTCCTGGACTGAGCCTGCCTCAGGGTGTGGACGGCTCTATGAGCCGGCGGGCTTTAGGACCCGGCGGGGCACTGTGGGCCTGGGGAAGGGTCGGGGAGGTCGGGAGCGCGGCCGTGAGCCCGGAGCTGCGGCGGCGTCGGTGGCGTCGGGAGCGAGCGCGCCCGGGAGCGGCGCGGGTGGTGGAGGAGGAGTCGGGGACTCGGTAAGAGGCGCGGGCCCGGGCCGGGCTCCGAACCTGGCCAACCTCTGCGGGTCCTGCTTTAACTAGGCCTTGGCCCTGTGGCGGCTCTGGGGGCGGGGCCTGCGCTCGCCTAGGGGATGACGGGGGTGGCGGGCGGGGGAGCGGGGAGAGGGAGGGAGGACAGATGCTGAGACTGCCTGAGGCGAGGAGGCTGGGCCCGGGGCGGCGGAGCGGAGACCGAAGCACTTCGGTTCTCCAGCCGCGGGTCCCTCGGAACATCCGGTCCGGTGCCTGTCAAGTCCCTCCTGCTCCCTGTTGGGCCCTTCCGGCGGCCGACCTTTGACCCCAACACGGGGCTGACCCTGACCCTTCAGGCAGCCTCCCCTCCGCAGATGGTTCCCGCTCCTCGGGAGCCTTCAGCCCAGCCTGGCCTTGGGGTGAGGGCTTGGGGCAAGACCTGCGAGAAGGATTGGGGGGGCGGGGCCGGCCTGACGCTAGTCTCCAGGTGTCCCGGAAGGGCCCCATCCTGTCGCTGTCTTTAGTCGCTGACCGACGGTCTTGAGCTCACCCTTCACACGGAATCAATGGAGCCACCGTGCCTTCTCTGGGTTACTTGGTGCGAGGCTGGGACGCGAACCTGTTCCCAGACAAGTGTGGGGAATAACCTAGTTCCCTGAGGAAGGAGAGCTGTCAGAGGCTGTGGAGTGCTGCCTCTGCAGAGCGGGGAAGTAGAATTTGGGCCGGGCCGAATAAATGTTTCTTGATCTTAAGACCCTCCCCAGTTACTCCTCTACAGAAAAAGTTTTGAGCTGAGCGAGAGCTGTTTCTTTGCTATCCTGAGCTCTCAGTGACGTGTAAACCATATGGTTTATGTACCTGCCTTGAACTTGGCACAAGTACGTTGGGATTATTTGGGTGTGCCTTCAGTTGGATTTGTGTGCACCGTGCATCCTGTGTAAAGTCTTTTCAGATGACCAGTCTAGGGGCAGGTGGTAATTCTTGTTAGGATTGTAAAGGGGGAATTACCATTCTTTTAGTGAATAGGGGAGCTTTAAGGTGTTTGCTCTGGAAGTTTAGGCATTAATTCATTCACCGGTTCAACATTTGTATAATTTAAAAGAAAAATCTTGAAAACACAAAAGAAATTGTTTTAAAACTTGAAATTTCACATAGAATCAGATTTAAGAATTCATTTGGGGAAGGTTTGGGGAAAATAGGCAAATAAATTGATTCAGGTTATATGAAGGTGAACTGTTTATTCAACATGCATTTGTTGAGCACTTGCTATGTTAGAAATATAAGTATTGCCCTGGCCCAGTAGAGCACATACAATAGTCAGCGAATGGATGCATAAATAAGTGGAACAACAAATTGATGTTTCTTGCTGTCTCTGTCTCTCTCCCTCTTTCTCTCTAAAATCAATTAAAAAAAAAAACACAAAAGGAAATATGGCTATCTTTCCTAAAGGACATTGGAAAGACATATTCATATGAAAATTGTGCAGTGTGTTACATATCATTATAAAGGAATTTATACAGTGTGAAGGGACTACTGCCATTGCCTGGGAGAGTCAGGGAAACCTTCACAAGAGGGAGATTCTTTAGTTGGGTAATGAAGAATGAGTAGGAGCTTGCACAAGTAAGGAAAGGCATTCCAGTTGGAGAGAACAGTATGTACATAGAAATGGTGCAAAATGTGAGGAAAAAAAATAACATGGTGTTTAAATGTCAGAAATTTGTCCCAATCAGGATATGTGGTGGGGAAATTGTCAGGAGGTGCTTTTTTTTTTTTTTTTAAATATATATTTTAATGATTTTTTACAGAAAGGAAGGGAAAGGAATAGAGAGTTAGAAACATCATGAGAGAGAAACATCGATCAGCTGCCTCCTGCACACCTCCTACTGGGGATGTGCCCGCAACCAAGGTACATGCCCTTTACCAGAATCGAACCTGGGACCCTTGAATCTGCAGGCCGACGCTCTATCCACTGAGCCAAACCAGTTAGGGCAGGAGGTGCTTTTTATGTTACGAATGACAGAAGTGCAGATTAAAGTAATGAGAAATGAGGCAGTGAGACTGACTAGGGTTGGTGCACTTAAGTGAGAGTCTGAATAAAGTGTGACAGTGGGCATGAAGAATGGATTTTAGAAGTAATTTGGAGATAGATGTAGCGGGACTTAGTGACTGGAGAGAATGGGCTAAGGTTTCTAATTTGAGAGATTGGGTGAATGGGAATTCCACTGGCCAAGATATGCACTGGGAAAAGTAGAACATATTTTTAAAGAATCGGGGTAACTATGGAAAGAGGTACAGAGGAGACAGTCTGGTGTTTTGAGGTGAAGTTCCTTGTGGGATGTGTACCAGTATATGGAGATATTAGTAGACAGCTGGAAGTGAGGAGCTTGCTTGTGGGATGTATATATGGAGATATTAGTAGGCAGCTGGAAGTGAGTTTAATACATTGGCAATGGTAAGTGAGGACATATCTGAAAAAAAATCCTGGGGAAAATCTTTATTTTGTTTGTTTATAAAGAAGTATCAGAATATGTACTTCTTCCATTAAATAGTGGGCTTCTCAAAGCAGGGACTGTAACAGTAATTTCAGGTCCCCTTTTTGCCTTATACTGTACCTGTGTTATTATCAGGTTAGTTATTAAGTTGGCAGGAAATCAGTTTACTTTGTAAGGTTGCAGTTACCTTTTTGGGCTTTCTTAAAGAAGATTCTGGGAATCTGTCTTATAATTTTCATTTTTTACCTAGGTGGTACTCATGAGGCTTGTATGGTTCAGTAGGTAAGGAAATGAAGAACATATGAGTGACATCGTGCTGCTTGAGGAAGTTCAGGGTTTGAGCAGGAGATAGACAGTGTTAATTTACAAGAGGTGCCTGCTCATTGAAAAGAGAATCGTACAATGAACTTTCATTCTGGGAGATGTCAGAGGAATGTGATTTTCAATCTGTTTTCTGAAATCCTGTCAATTTGGAGTTGGTTCTTCTTTCTGAAGGTGCAGGTGCATTCTTTCTTGTGTAAAATAATTTGAAAGGGAACCTGGGATAGTCATGTTTATTTAAACCTCTTCATCTGTATTATCAGTTTGTGAAGATAGGCAGATTGGGTCAGTTCTGATGAGATTGGATTGAATTCTGTGAAGCTAGTTCACCTTTAGTAGGTACTGAAAGCAGTTAATACCTAGAGTGGAGATTGGGAAATTCCTGGTTTTGCCACTTGCTGCTTAGTCTTGGGAAAATCTCTGAATTACTTCCGCTTTCAGGTATAGGCATAACACTCACTCTGAGATGAGCATTGCCCAGAGCACACACAGGGTATGGATGGTGCCTCATAGTGGCTCGCGTGCTTCCTGAATCAGGCTGATTCTGCCCTTGTATCTAGAAAGTAGGGAAGATGCTTGTCAGACAGGGTCCTGAGTTGACTGGCTCTTCTTGGATAAAGTGAGAATGTTGATATTATGGATATCAGTATGGAGTCTCCATAGCCAGGGGTCCTCAAACTTTTTAAACGAGGCCATTTCATTGTCCCTCAGACTGTTGGAGAGCCGGACTATAGTTAAAAAAAAAAAACATCCAAAAAACTATGAACAAACTCCTATGCATACTGCACATATCTTATTTTAAGCAGGACAGGCAGCGGTGGCAAAAACACTGGGTGGGCCGGATAAATGTCCTCGGTGGGCTGCGTGTGGCCAGAGGGCCGTAGTTTGAGGATGCCTGCTGGCATAGACCTTTAAGTGAATCTGGATTTTGAATGTTCTACCTGTCACTACCTGAGTTTTTGCATTAACAAGGTATTCTGATAGGGAGAAGGACGACCAGAGAGAAATATTTAGGGGCTTTACCTACTTATTAGCTGTGTTACTTTGGACAAAGTAGAATCCTCATTGTAAAAGTATGATAATACTATCTATTTCATCTGGTTATTGTAAGGATTATAGTATATTTAAAGCACTTAGAACATTGCCAAGGGTGTGGTGAGTACTAAGTCGTGTTATTTATTACATACTGGTGGCCCAGTGCATGAAAATCGTGCACATTAAAAGGGGATTAATTAGAGGAAATATTTTATTACTGCTATTTTCCCTTTCTCTATAATAGAAGTGTCAGAGATTAAAGAAAATTAGTAAAATGTATATGAAAATCTTCCTCCTGTCAGAGGCTGGGGTGCACCATGGAACTCAGAGTCAAGTCTTCAACCACCCAAGTGCACCTCAAAATCGCTCGAGACCCAAACCTGGACGGCCCTCCCTTCATTGGGCTAGATCCAGACCCGGCCGGTCCCACCCTGTCAAGCCCTGCCAGGTGGGGGGGTGCAGCCTGAGGTCCCCTGGGTGCCAGGGCAGGGGGGCACGGCCTGAGGTCCCCCATCAAGCTCTGCTGGGCGGAGGGAGTGGCCTGTGATCCCCCAGCCTGGTGCCGGGGCAAGGGGCACAGCCTGAGGTCCCCTGGCCTGGTTCTGGGGTGGGGGGCATGGCCTGAGGTCCCCTGGCCTGGCATCAGGGTGGAGGGCACACCTTGAGGGCCCCCGTCAAGTCCCACTGGGCTGGGGGCACAGCCTCAGGTCCCCTGGCCTGGGGCCAGGGCGGGGGGCATGGCCTTAGGTCCCCCGGCCTGGCACCAGGGAAGAAGGTGCAGCCTGAGTTCCTCTGGCCTGGTGCCAGGGCAGGGGGAGCAGCCTGAGGTCTCCTGTCAAGCCCTGCAGGTGGAAGGCATGACCTGAGGTCTCCTGTCAAGTCCCATGCAGGAGGTGGGTGGGTGCGCAACCTCAGGTCCCTGCTGATTACTCCTTAAGGCTCGTTATGGGAACTTAGCCTCAGCTGTGGGTGCAAATTGACCGGAGTGATGGTCAATTTGCATATCCCCTCTTTATTTTATAGGATTACCCTGAGTGGGAGGCAGTGCTTTGAATGATTTGGAGGAATAAGTAATAAATTCCATTCCCAGGAATTAGAAAAAAAAAGTAAAGTAGGGGATGGTGGCCTGCCCTGGATCTCTCCATGAAAGGAGGGAATCAGCGAGGGTGGCTTCAAGAATGCAGACCCTTATATATATTTGGAAGATATAAAAGACTTAGAGTAACTAGCACTAAAAATTCATTAAAATGGAAAGGAGTTGTATGCTTATTTTAGACCCAGTCATGGGTGGAATTGGAGGAACATGTTTTTCTCATATTGATATTTCTCTCTGTCTCTCCCTCTCTCTTCCACTCTCTGAAAACCACTGGAAAAATATCCTCGGGTGAGGATTAAAAAAAAAAAAAAAAAAAAGGAGCTATGTCAAGGAACCATGAGGAATAGTAGCAACACAGTACAGTGCCCATGCCTGTGTCTGGAAAGTGAAGTAAATACAGATTCAGACAAAGTTAAATTTAGAAGGCCAGTCTGGACCATGTGGGCCAGCAAGTGAGCTATGTCCTTGAGGCTTCCAGAAATGAGGTGACTGGCCTGAATGGCTCAGTTAATTGAGTGTCATCCCATACACCGAAAGGTTGCTGGTTTGACTCCTGATTAGGACACATACCTGAGTTTTGGTTTTGACCCGCAGTCAGGGAGCGTGTAGAAGGCAACCGATCAATGTTTTTCATATTGATGTTTCTCTCTCTCCTCTCCCCTTCCTTCCCTCCCTCCCTTTCTCTAAGCATGTCCTAGGATGAGGATTAAAAAAAAGAAGACAAAGAAATGAAGAGGCATATTAGGAACTAATTTGAAAAATGAAGGTTGAGATTTGGAGATAAACCCTGAATTCTTTTAAATGCTTACACTGGAAGTATTACCTCCAAGGAGTGTGGTGTATCTTGCAGAAAATTTAGGGAACAGATAACTTGTGCCTAAAGATTAAGAACAAAACAAAACAAAACACCCTTGCATCTAGAGCAGTGGTTCTTAACCTTCTGGCCCTTTAAATACAGTTCCTCATGTTGTGACCCAACCATAAAATTATTTTCGTTGCTACTTCATAACTGTAATGTTGCTACTGTTATGAATCGTAATGTAAATATCTGATATGCAGGATGGTCTTAGGCGATGCCTGTGAACAGGTTGAGAACCGCCAATCTAGAGGAACTGGGGAACTTTTAGGAGAGTCGGGGCTGGAGACTATTTCTGGCTTTATAAACATACTAGTGGCCTGGTGCACAAAATTCGTGCACATTAAAAGGGGATTAATTAGAAGAAATATTTTAATATTGTTATTTGCCCTTTTTCTATAATAGAAATGTCAGAGATGAAAGAAAAATAGTAAAATGTATATGAAAATCTCCCTCCTATCTAGGGCGCACTGTGGGACCCAGAGTCAAGTCTCTGCCCACCCACATGCGCCTCAAAATTGTGCGAGACCCAGACCCAGCTGCTCCCCCTCCCCCAACATTGTGCTAGATCCAGACCTGGCCAGTCCCACCCTTGTCAAGCCTTGCCAAGGGGTGGGGTGCACAGCCTCAGGTGCCCCGGCCCAGTGCTGGGGCAGCGGGTGGTGGCCTGAGGTTACCTGTCAAACGCTGCTGGGCAAGGGGCGTGGCCTGAGGTCCCCCAGTCTGGCGATGGAGTGGGGGGTGTGGCCTCAGGTCCCCTGACCCAGTGCTGGGGTGAGAGGCGGGGCCTCAGGTCCCCCGTCAAACCCCACCTGGCAGGTGCTGTAGTGGGAGGTGTGGCCTCAGGTCCCTGTCAAGCCCTGCCAGGTGAGAAGCATGACCTGAGGTCCCCTGGCCTGGCACCAGGTTGAGGGGAGCAACCTGAGGTCCCCCGGACTGGCACCAAGGCAGGGGCACAGCCTAAGGTCCCAGCCTGGTGGCAGGGCAGGGAGCGTGGCCTGAGGTCCCCTGTGAAGCCCCACGGGGGTGAGGAGGACGCAGCCTCAGGTACCTGCTGATTGCTTGTTAAGGCTCCTTACGGGAACTCGGCCTCTGTAAACTTGGCCTCTTGAAACTCGACCTCCGCTGTGTGGGCGCAGCCATCTTTGTGGCAGAGTGATAGTCAATTTGCATACTCCTTCTTTATTATTATTATTATTATATAGGATTGCCTCCTCTTGTGTATTGGATGAATTGCTCATGGTTAGACAGTGGTAGTATTTTTTAAAAATGTTTGTATTGATTTTAGAGGAAGAGAGAGGGAGAGAGAGAAAAACATCGATGAGAATCATCGATCTGCTGCCTTCCACACACCCCCTACTGTGGGTCAACTTCACAATCTGGGCATGTGCCCTCATCAGGAAATGAGCCGTGACCTCCTGGTTCATAGGTCCATGCTCAACCACTGAACCATGCTTTCTTTTTTTAAGTTCTATTTAAACTGATTTTTAGAGAGGAAGGGAGAGGGAGAGAGAAACATCAGTGTGAGAGTGAGACATTGATTGGCTGCCCCCTGCATGTTCCCATACTGGCCTGTAACCAGGAATGTGCCCTGACTGGGAATGGTACCAGCAACTTTTTGGTGCACAGGACAGTACCCAACCAACTGAGACACACAGGCCAGGATCATACTTTAGTTTTCTTATTGTAAAGTTCCTTAATCATAAGTTTGTTGTGAGGATACAATGAATTAATGTATATAATGTGTTTAGAACAATGCTTGCTACATAGTAAGTGCTAAGTAAGTGTTAACTCTTTGGTTATTTTATTTTAGAGGAAGAGGAAGAGGTAGAGAGAGAGAGAGAGAGAGAGAGAGAGAGAACATTGATGTGAGAAAGAAACATCTATGGGTTGCCTCCCACTCTTGCCCCGACTGGGGACCCAACTGTAACCTAGGTATGTGCCCTGACTGGGAATCATACCTGTGACCTTTTGGTGCACAGGGCAGTGCTCCAACCTGAGCCACATGGCTGGGACCCAAGACTTTTGATAGATTAACTATGGCAGCTCTTTTGAAATCAGAGTGAATTTCTATAAAATTCTTTTTAAAAAATTCTTTTTAAAAATATGTTTTTATTGATTTCAGAAAGAGGAAGGGAGAGGAAAAGAGGGATAGAAATATTAGTGATGAGAGAATCTTTAATCAGTTGCCTCTTCCGCGACTCCTGCTGGGGATCGAGCTTGCCAACTGGGCACATGCCCTGACAGGGAATCGAATCATGACCTCCTGGTTCATAGGTCAACTCAACCACTGAACCATGCTGGCAGGCTTAAAATTATTTTTGTTAACCAGACTTGGCAAATATTGTAGTAATGATAATAAAATAAATGAATAACTGGCTAAGTGTAACTAACATTCCTTGCATATTAGACATTGGAATAGTTGGCTTTAGGTTTTAAAATCTTGATATTTGGCTTTTTCGTCCTGTAGGGATGTGAAGTGATATGCATTTAAGAAATATGTGGCTAGCCCTCCCTGATTTGGCTCAGTGGATAGAGTATTGGCTCAGGTTCAGTTCTGGTCAAGGGCACATGCCTGAGTTGCAGGCTCAATCCCCAGTAGGGGGCGTGCAAGAGACAGCCAATCGGTGGTTCTCTCTCATCATTGATGTTTCTATCTCTCCCTCTCCCTTCCTCTCTGAAATAAATAAAAATATTTTAAAAAATGTGGCTCAGTGGATAGAATGTTGGCCCGAGGACTGAAGGGACCCTGGTTTGATTCTGGTCAAGGGCATATACCTCGGTTGCAGGAAACCAATCACACATTGATATTTCTCTCTCTCTCCCCCACCCTTCCACTCTCTTTAAAAAAAAAAAGAGTCAATGGAAAAATATTCCCAGATGAGGATTAACAACAACAATAAAACAAAAAAGAAGTATGTGCCTGGATTGTTTTTTTTTTTTTTTTAATTTATCTTTATTGTTCAGATTATTACAGTTGTTCCTCTTTTTTCCCCCATAGCTCCCCTCCTCCCAATTCCCACCCCAACCTCTGACCTTGCCCCCCCATTGTCCTCATCCATAGGTGTACAATTATTGTCCAGTCTCTTCACGCATCCCCAACACCCTTAACCCCCAAAAATTGTCAGTCCA
>PVJC01009379.1:0-46058 GCA_004026665.1 Murina feae
ATATATATATATATATATATATATATATATATATATATATATATATATACTAGGGGCCCGGTGCACAAAAATTTGTGCACTCGGGGTGGAGGGAGTCCCTCAGCCTGGCCTGTGCCCTCTCACAGTCTGGGACCCCTCAGTGGATGTCCCATGATGGCCCCAGTCTGCCAGGCGCCTTTTGTGTGTGTGTGTGTGTATGTGTGTGTGTCACCACTGGGGACCTGCCCCCAGCTATATCTGAGGCTCGGAGCAGTCCTCCTGTGTGTGTCTACTTGCCGGGAGCCTGCCCCCAGGCACACCGTGGAGGCTTGGAGCAGGCACCCCCTCTATGTTGATTTCTCAGACTCTTGCCCTCCCCTGCCTGTTGTTCTCTTTTTTGAGCTGTGACCAGGGCTGGGTGCGGCCTGCCTCCCAAGCTTGCCTACTGCCCATCTTCCTCCATCCACCAGAAAGCAGGGAAAACCCCGCCTCGTGGTCAGGCCAGCCTTTTCCTGCTCCCTGATCCCTAGAAGGGACCTGGGAAGCCGCCAAGCAGGCCGCCAACTCTTTCCCACTCACCCGTCCCCTGCTGCCTTCCTTTCCCACTTCTCAGTGCTGCCAAGGGGTCTGGGGAGCTGCCAAGCAGGATCCCGGCGCCTGCAGCCTTGCTTTCCGGCTCCCCGGTGCCCTGCAAGGGCCTGGGCAGCCACCAAGCAGGCCAGGACCCTCCCGCCGCCTCTTTCCCACTCACGGGTCCTGGGTCCTGCGCTGTCCCGCCCTGCAGCCGCTCTGTGCACTCGGGAGGTCCCTCAGCCCGGCCTGTGCCCTCACTCAGTCTGGGACCCTCAGGGGATGTCCACCTGCTGGCGTGCCTGACCAGCCTGGGTGAGGGGCTTTAAGGCTGCACACAGCTCCCATTGACCCAACGTCCCAGCAAGGCTGGCTGGACACAGGTTACTGTGATTTATCTCCTATAATTGATGCTGTTCCTTTAAGGCCTGGGGTTATCTTCTATAATTGATACACTGTTCCTTTAAGGCAGCCTTCTAACTAACGAAGCCTCCTCTGCTTCACCTCGCAGCATCTATAATGAAACAATTGTTACTTTTACTGGTTAGGCCCGGGCTGCTGTGTCCTTCAGCTCCCGAGGATTCTATGATTGTTATATTGTTTCAAATGTTTCAAATCTGTGTTTCGCTAGAGCCAGTTTAAGTGGAGAGGCCGCAGCTTCACTTTCGCTCCTGCCACAATGGAAACAGCCGTTTACTCAGGTCCGGGAGTGGCGGCCTCCATGTTGGCTGGGTTAATTTGCATACAGCCACTCTGATTGGCTGGTGGGCATGGCTTACCCTGTCTCGGAGAAACGGTTAATTTTAATATTTCGCTTTTATTAGTATATATATATATATATATATATATATATATATATATATATATATACCTCTCTAGCCAGGCTCACCAAGAAACAAGGAGAGAAGACTCAAATAAACAAAATCAGAAATGAAAGAGGCAAAATAACAACAGACCCCACAGAAATACAAAGACTGTAAAAAAAATACTATGAGGAACTCTATACCAACAAAATGGTCAACCTAGAAGAAATGGACAATTTCTAGAAAAATACGTCCTTCCACAACTCAATCAGGAAGAATCATATATAAAAAGCCTGATATGCTAAGTGTCTTGTCGTCCATTCAACCAATCAAAGCATAATATGCTAATGATAAGCTAAGTATGTTCAACCACTTGCTAAGCCATGCACTGACTACCAGGGGGCAGACACTCAACTGGTTGACCAGTTGCTATGACATGCCCTGACACTCCAACTGGTAGGTTAGCTTGCTGCTGAGGTCTAGCTGATCAGGACTGAGCAAGAGGAGCCGGACATGCCCTAGACCCCTCCCGTGGTCCCTCCCCAGCTGGCTAACCTCCCACATCCCTCCCTGGCCTGGTGATCATGCACTGGTGGGGTCCCTTGGCCTGGCCTGCACCCTCTCACAATCTGGGACCCCTCAGGGGATGTCAGAGAGCCCATGATGGCCCAACCAGCTTAACGCAGGAACTGCTCCCTGGTGGTCAGTGCACTCCCACAGGGGGAGTGCCACTCAGCTGAAAGTTGGGCTCACTGCTGGCCAGTAAAGTGGTGTAGGTGGGAGCCTCTCCTGCCTCTGCAGCAGCACTAGGGATGTCCGAATGACAGCTTAGAAGCCATCAGTCAGACATCCCCCGAGGGCTCCCAGACTGTGAGAGGGTGCAGGCTGGGCTGAGGGACCCTCCCCACTGAATGAATGAATTTTGTGCACTGGGCCTCTAATCAATAACAAAGAATTTAAACTTAAAAAAACAACTTTGAAACTCTAAAAACCAACAACAGCAGCAACAAACAACAAAACATATATTGGATAAGAAGAGAAATGGTGAGCAGATTGCCACAAAAGGCATCTCTTGAGAAGCAGTTTCAGAAATGAGTAGAATATTCCCTAAAGCTTGGACACAGACCACCTTTGAGCATGTTAAAAGATCCCTACTTCATTCTTAATAGTGACGTGACAATACTGCCTTAGTTTGGGTTCTCTCAAGCAGATGCTGGGAAATGAATTCAAATAGAAGTATTTTATTTAATGGTTAATCACTGAACACACCACAAGAATAATGGGTTATCCTTAGACTAGGAGTTTCAGGGACACAGGAAAGAACGTACTCATGAGGTTAGAGCTTCAAGACTTGCTCATTAATTCTCTAATTGTGGGAATTAGTTCATCACATGATAGGCTGAGAGCAGGGCCTATGAGTGGGATTGGAGATAATTTTGGGAGGAAAGTCCCACATTGATTAGATCTAGATAAGAGCATCATGGGTGTTAGAAGAGGCCCATGGGAGAAACACCTCAGTGAAGGGTGGCACAGGCAGTGAGGCTGCTGGGATTCTGCTTTAATAGTTGCCATTTTGCTTGGCCTCACCACAGTACATGTGACCTCACAGAACATTTGGAAAAGACTCAGGTAAACTGTTAGTACTCTCTCAAAGCAATGTTCATTAAATTACATTGAAAAGAAAAATCAAGTCACAATAATAAAATCACACTTGCCATTTCACGAGTAGGCTCAAGTAAAAAACAAACAAACAAAACCCAATATTTATAAATCCAAATATATAGTTTTCTCCTCAGAGTGGTCCTTAGCAGACCTTATATTTATTGCAAAGATGCATTCATTGCTCAAAATATTTTTGCATTCTCTTTTGAATTATAAAACTGAGTATTTTTTGTACATCCATATAGTAAAAAAAAAAAAATGAATCTTTTAAATGTGGTTTGAAAGCTAGGAACAAAAAAAGTGTAATATTAAAATTGATCGTTTCTTTGGGACGGTTAAGCCACACCCACCAGCCAATCAGAGCGACTGTATGCAAATTAGCCCAGCCAAGATGGCGGAGGCCGCAGCCCGGGACAAGCTGGCTTCAGGCCTGAGATGGATTCCAGGCAGCAGGGCAGCCACAGGGGCGGGGGAACAAGCCGGCCTGAGGCTATGGCCTAGAAAGCCACCAATCACAGGGCAGGCACACGGAGGTTTTAAGCCTCCGAGGTTCATTCCTGGAAGTAGGCACTGGAGGGGCAAGGCAGGGGGTGGGAGGAGCGAGCTGCCTGCCTCCCTGCACCTTTGCTGAAGCCCCGAAAGCCACCGAGTGAGCGCACCGCTATTGGTTCGTTCCTGCAGGCAGGCACCGGAGGGGTGGGGCGGGGGGCAGGATGAGCAGTCCGGGCTCCGAGCCTCCATCCTGGGAAGGCATCGGGCACCCTGGGCCAGCTGATGCCTTCCCAGGCAGAAGCCCGTGTGTGACCTGGCCACCATATAGCTTCCCAGGTGGAAGGCTCGAGGGTCAGTGGGAGCTGTGACCAGCCTGAAAACTGCTCTCAGCCCCTCACCCAGACTTGCGATACCCCCATGGGGTGAGGGTACCACTGGGGAGTTTGGCCAGCCTGCAAACAGACATCGGCCCCTCACCCAGGCTGGCAAGGCCCATCAGCAGGTGGACATCCCCAGCGGAGACCCAGAATGCAAGAGGGCACAAGGCCGGGCTTAGGGACCACCCCCCATCAGTGCACAAATTTTTGTGCACCAGGCCCCTAGTTAAGATATAATCTTAACTAATAAAAGCATAATATTGAAATTAACCATTTCTCCGGGACAGAGTAAGCCACGCCCACTAGACAATCAGAGCGACTGTATGCAAATTAGCCAGCCATCATGGAGGCCACCACTTACGGACCTGAGTAAATAGCAGCTTCCATTGCAGCAGGAGTGAAAGTGAAACTTAGGCCTGCTCCGCTCAGCCTGTCTCAAGCAAAACACATGTTTGCAACAAAATAACAATCATAGAATCCTCAGGAGTAACATTGTCTCAATATAGGCGCCATGAAGTGAAGCAGAGAGGAGGCTTCGTTAGTAGGAGGCCTCAGCTTAAAGGAACAGCATCAATTATAGAAGATAAACAAACCCCAGAACCTGCGTCCAGCCAGCCTTGCTGGGACATTGGGTCAATGGGAGCTGTGGGCAGCCTTAAAACCTGAAAGTGCCAATCAGCCCGTCACCCACGCTGGCCACAACCCAATGGGGTGAGGGACATTCCTGAGGGTCTTGGCCAGCCTGGAGACAGCCATTAGCCCGTCACCCAGGCTGGTTAGGCATGCCAGCAGGTGGACATCCCCAGAAGAGTCTCAGACTGTGAGAGGGCACAGGCCAGGCTGAGGGACCTCCCGAGTGCACAGAGAAGCTGCAGGGTGGAACAGCATAGGACCCAGGACCCGTGAGTGGGAAAGAGGGGGAAGGATTGGTGGCTCCCCAGGCCCTTTGCGGGGCACTGGAGAGTGGGTAAGAGGTGGTAGGGGGTCAGCAGCCTACTTGGCGACTGCCCAGGCCCTTTGCAGGGCACCAGGGAGCAGGACAGAGGCAGCGGGGGTCGGGGGCCTGCTTGGCGGCTGCCCAGGCCCCTTACAGGGCACCAGGGAGTGGGAAAGCAAGGCAGCAGGGTACCAGTGAGTGGGAAAGAGGCAGTGGGGGGCGTCTCGGCCTGATTGGAGGCTGCCCAGGCCCTTTGCGGGGCACTGGGGAGCAGGAAAGCAAGGCTGCAGGGGCCAGGGTCCTGCTTGGTGGCTCCCCAGACCTCTTGGCAGCACTGGGGAGTGGGAAAGGAAGGCAGCAGGGGACCGGTGAGTGGGAAAGAGTCGGAGGCCTGCTTGGCGGCTCCCCAGGCCCTTTGGGGGCACTGGGGAGCGGGAAAGCAAGCTCTTGGGGGGGGTCTGGGGGCCTGCTTGGTGGCTCCCCAGGTCCCTTCCGGGGATCATGGAGCAGGAAAAGCCTGGCCTGACCACAAGGCAGGGTTTTCTCTGCTTCCTGGTGGCTGGAGGAAGATGCGTAGTAGGCAAGTTTGGGAGGCAGGCAGCACCCAGCCCTGGCCACAGCTCAAAAAAGAGAACAACATGCAGGGGAGGGCAAAAGTCTGAGAGATCAACATAGATGGGGTGCCTGCTCCAAGCCTGGGGGCAGGCCCCCAACAGGTAGACACACACAGGAGGACTGCTCTGAACCTCAGATGCGGCTGGGGGCAGGTCCCCAGTGGCGACACACACACACACACACACACACACACACACACACACGCGCGCGCGCGCGCACACACACACCCCAAAGGCGCCTGGAAGACTGAGGCCATCATAGGACATCCACTGAGGGGTTCCAGACTGTGAGAGGGGGCAGGCTGGGCTGAGGGACCCCACCCTCCCCCCGTGCACAAATTTTGTGCACCTGGCCCTTAGTTTTAAATAAAAATGATTTCTTATTGTTACTTAAGATGGTACTTATTCCAGGTCTAAAATGTTTAGAGAAGAGGTCCTAGCCAGTTTTGCACAGTGGTTGGAGCATCAGCTCCTGCACTGAAGGGTTAGGGCATGTATTTTGATTATAGACTAAATCCTCAGTGCTGGTCAGGTCACGGGTGGGAGACAACCAATTGAAGAATCTCTTTCACATAGATGTTTCTCTGTCTCTATCCCTCCCTTCCACTCTGTCTAAAAGTCAATGGAAAAAATATATCCTCAGGTGAGGGTTAACTAAAAAGAATAAATAAATAAATAAATAAATAAATAAATAAATAAATAAATAAATCCTATATAATAAAAGCATAATATGCAAATTGATCATCACTTTGGGATGCCTAAGCCATGTTCACCAGCCAATCAGAGTGACTGAATGCAAATTAACCCAGCCAACATGAAGGCCGGCACTCAGGGAGCTGAGTAAACAGGCAGTTTCCGTTGCAGCAGGAGTGAAACTGTTTGCTGGCTGCCTAGGCATCTCTCTGCTCCAGGGAACAACATATTTGCAACGTTGTTTAAATCCTAGAAGTATCAGAAGCTGAAGCAAACAGCAGGCCGGGCCTAACTTCTAAGGGAAACATTGTTTCATTATAGAAACCAGAGCTGAAGCAGAGAGGAAGTTTTGTTAATTGCCGAGGCCTGGCTTAAAGGAACAGTGTATCAAATACAGAAGATAAACAAACCCCATAAACCTGCTTCCAGCCAGCCCTGCTGGGATATTGGGTCAATGGGAGCTGTGGGCAGCCTGAACGTCTGAAAACAGCCATCAGCCCCTCACCCATGCTGGCCACACACCAATGGGGTGAGGGGCGTTACCGGGGGCTTGGCCAGCCTGCAAAAAGCCATCAGCCCCTCACCCAGGCTGGCCAGGTACCCCAGGAGGGACCCAAAACCTGAAAGGACTGTGGGCAGCCTGAAAATGGCCCTCAGCCCATCACCCAGGCTGGCCACACCACAATGGGGTGAGGATCCACACTGGGGGCTTTGGCCAGCCTGCAATTAGCGATCAGCCCTTCACTCAGGCTGACCAGGCACACCAGCAGGTGGACATCCCCAGAGGAGTCCCAGACTGCGAGAGGGCACAGCTCGGGCTGATGGACCTCCCAAGTGCACAAATTTTTATGCACCGGGCCCCTAGTAAATAAATAAATACATAAAATCTACACTAATAAAAGAGTAACATGTATATTGGTATCACTCTGCTATACCCCAAGCCACACCCACCAGCCAATCAGAGTGACTATATGCAAATTCACCCAACCAACATGGCAGCCAGCAGCCACAGAGCTGGAGCAAGCAGGAGACTTGGTTGCCCAGTGATGGAGGAAGCCAAGCTTCCTGCCTGTCCTGGCTGGCTGTGGCCTCTGCTCAAGACAACAAAGTTTCAATTATAGAAGATAAATAAATCCCAGATACGTGCTTCCAGCCAGACTTGCTGGGAGCTTGGATCACTGGGGGCCGTTACCAGACTACAAACAGCCATCAGCCCCTCACCCAGGCTGGCCACACCCTCATGGGGTGAGGGTCCCTGCTGGGGGACTTCTCCAGTCTTCAAACAGCCATCAGCCCTGCACCCAGGGTGGTCAGGCACCCCAGCAGGACCCACCTCTCTGAAGAAGGTGTGGCCAGCCTGAAAATGGCCCTCATCCCCTCACCCAGGCTGGCCAGGCACTCCAGCGGGGACCCCCACCCTGAAGGGAGTGTGGCCAGTCTGAAAACAGCCTCAGCCCCTCACCCAAGCTAGCCAGGCACCCCAGCAGGACCCCCACCCTGATCCAGGACACCCTTCAGGGCAAACCAGCCGGCCGCTACCCATGCACCAAGCCTATATCCTATATAATAAAAAGGTAATATACAAATTGACCCTAACAGCAGAATCACTGGGAATGACTGGTCAGTATAACACACACTGACCACCAGGGGGCAGACGCTCAATGCAGGTGCTGCCCCTGGTGGTCAGTGCGCTCCCACAGGGGGAGCTCTGCTCTGCCACAAGCCAGGCTGAGGGCTGCCAGTACAGTGGTGATGGTGGGAGCCTCTCCTACCTCCTCAACACACTGAGGATGTCTGACTGCAGCTTAGGCCTGCTCCCCACTGGCAAGTGGACACCCCCCGAGGACTCCCAGGCTGCCAGAGAAATGTCTGCCTGCCAACTTAAGCCCAATCCTCCAGGAAGCAGGCCTAAGCCAGCAGGTGGACATTCCCAGATGGGTTCCAGACTGCAAGAGGACACAGGCTGGGCTGAGGGACCTCCCCAAGTGCACAAATTTTTGTGCAGCTGTCCTCTAGTAATAAATAAAATGTTTAGAGAAAAGGGCAATGACAGTTCGTAGCGTATTAAATTAACTAGCTTACCAAGGTGGCTACAACATTGGAGAGGCAACTTTGGCAATGTCCATTCTGATATGTTTTATTAAAACAGAAAATAATAACAGGTTATAGGTCTATACCCAATATTTCTTTTAATTCATGAGCAAACTTTGATGTTTCAGAATTACTAGTAATAATAGAACCACCACTTGAATGTGCCATATCAAACCTAAGGGTAGGAAGGATTAATCATAGTTATTTATATTCTTCAGTATAAAACAGATTATTTTTCTGTATTTAACTTCATTTATTGATATCATGTATATTTACCTGTCAAACTCTGCTATAAAGGAATTTAATTCCTCTTTTCTGATTGAAAGGTACAGATGTCTGCCTATTAAATAACGGATATATTGGAAAGCACACTCTGAGCTATGCTCTTTCCTGCCACTTGAAAAAGTAATGTAGACTGGGCCATCTAAAACTGTACATACACTAGGAAAATGTTTATCCATTTATACATTTCTTTGGGCTGAAGCAAAATAAAACATTTTTATAATGTTTTCAGGGTACCAGTGTTAGCCAAAGAAATCAAAGTTATAATTTGGATAAATTTTAGTGTTTCAATACAGTGCCATCTAGCAATTTGATGTAGACCAGGGGTTCTTAACCAAGAATGATTCCTTGGCAATGTTTAGAGATCTGTTTTATTGTCAGAACTTAGATGAGTGTCACTGGCATCTAGGGGTAGAAACGAGAGATGCTGCTATATATCCTGCAATGAACAGGGTAGCCTGTCACAAGAAAAAACTGCCCAAACCAAAATGTCAATTGTTCCAAGGCCAAGAAATCTTGGAGAAGAACTAATGAAGACAATAATATTACTAAGTCAGAGGGATTACTTAAGGATAGAGACATAAAATTAAGGTAAACAAATAATTTTTTAGAATATTGTTTTATTTATTTTAGAGAGAGACAGAAAGCGATTGGGAGAGAAAAGCATTGATGAGAGCAAACCATCAATCAGTAGTGCCCTCATGCCCCTTACTGAGGATTGAGCCCACAACTCAGGCATGTGCCCTGACTGGGAATTGAACCAATGACCTCTTGGAGGATAGGACAATACTCAACCAATGGAGCCACACTGGCTAGGGCTAAAATAAGTTTTAAATTACCAAATGTGATGTCACAGATTGCTTACTTCTTCAGCTTTTAAGATTCTTTTAGAATCCATGAGAACAAGTAGTTCTAAATCACCTGCTTTAGAGAGTTAATGATGGGCCATGGACAGATATGTCCACTGGATTCTGTAAATGTGACCTTATTTGGGAAAAGGTTCTTTGCAGATGTAATTAAATCAAAGGATCTTGAGATGAGATCATCTTGAATTATCTGTGTTGGTCCTAAATTCAATGACAAATGTCCTAATAACACACAGAAGAGGTGAAGACCTAGGGAGGAGACTCTGTGAAATTGGAGACATGCAGCCAAGGAATGCTTGAGGCCCCCAGAAGCTGGAAGAGGAAAGAAAGGATTCTCTCCTAACGTCCTTTAAAGGAGCATAGCTCTGCTGACACCTTGATGTCAGACTGGCCTCCACAGCTTGAAAGAAAAACATTTTCTTGTTTTAAGACACCAGTTTGCAGTAATTTGTTATTAAAAGTCAGGAAACTAATACACCTGCTAATTTTCCATGATCAAAATAGAACTTAAAAAAAAATAAAACAAGCTCTTCATGGCCACAGGAGTCTGGGCTAGTTGAAAAGATCACAGTGGACCTATCCGAACTTTTTAATACTGCCAATAGAATGGGCCAAAAGAACTCTGAGCCAAATCAGTCTCTCTGGGAGCCCTCTGCTGGACATTATGTCCAGCCAGACTGAACAGGTCGTGAAAGATGAGCCCTATATAGACACTTGTCCCAAAGCCAAGACTAGAACCAAAATACACTGAGAAGGTCAAGGCCAGAGAGGTGAAGTTTGTTAGGACATTTATCCCACTGCCTTCATTTTATCTTGAATGTGAAGAACATAGTACAGTATGCAGCCTTCCCAGATAAAAACAAGCCTTATTGCAAGAGCATAAGAAAATCTTTTGACTTGTTTTCCTCCATTCAGAATACATAAATAATGAGTCTAGTATGGAGAGCCTACTAAATCTAAGATTCATTCATTTAGCAAATATTCATTGAGTCTATCATTCTAGTCATCTGTCCATGGAAACCAGCTAATGGTTCCTTTTTTGTTTGTTTTTGGTTCTATTATGATTTTTTAAAATTAAATTTCTTAAGGTAAACTTGGTTAATAAAATTATACAGGTTTTAAGTGTATAATTTTATGCTATATCATCTATATATTGCATTGTGTGCTCACCACCCAAAGTCAAATCTCCTTTTGTCACCATACATTTGACCACTTTTACCATTATCACCTCTTCCACATCCCAGTTTCTCTCTGGTAACCACCATACTATTATTTCTGTGTATTTCTGTTTATTGTTGGCTTCTTTGTCTTATTTGTTCACTTGTTGTTTTTAGTTTTATATTTCACTTGAGTGAGATAATATATGGTTCTTGACTTTTTTCATCTGACTTACTTCAGTTGGCATGGTATTATCAAGATCCATTCATTGTCACAAATGGCAGTCTTTCACCTTTTCTTTTTTTAAAAAAATCTTTATTGTTCAGATTATTACAGTTGTTTCTCTTTTTTCCCCCCATAGCTCCCCTCCTCCCAGTTCCCACCCCACCCTCTGTCCTTATCCCCCACCCTGCTGTTCTCATCCATAGGTGTACGATTATTGTCCAGTCTCTTCCTGCACCCTCAACACCCTTTCCCTCCCTGAAAATTGTCAGTCCAATCCCTTTCTATGCCTCTGATTCTATTCTATTCACCAGTTTATTCTGTTCATCAGATTTTTTATTCACTTCATTTTTAGATTCAGTTGCTGATAGATATGTTATTTGTTGTTCATAACTTTTATATTTACTTTTTCTTTTTCCTCTTCTGAAAGGATGCTTTTCAGCATTTCTTATAATACTGGTTGGGTGGTGATGAACTCTTTTAGCTTTTTTTTTGTCTGTGAAGCTCTTTATCCGACCCTCAATTCTGAATGATAGCTTTGCTGGGTAAAGTAATCTTGGCTGTAGGTTCTTGCTATTAATCACTTTGAATATTTCTTTCCACTCCCTTCTGGCCTGCAAAGTTTCTGTTGAGAAATCGGCTGACAGACGTATGGGTGACCCCTTGTAGGTAACTGACTGCTTTTCTCTTGCTGATTTAAAAATTCTCTCCTTCTCTTTTGCTCTTGGCATTTTAATTATGATGTGTCTTGGTGTGGTCCTCTTTGGATTCCTTTTGTTTGGGATTCTCTGCGCTTCCTGGACTTGGAAGCCGATTTCTTTTACCAGGTAGGGGAAGTTTTCTGACATTATTTCTTCAAATATGTTTTCAATATCTTGCTCTCTCTCTTCTTCTGGCACCACTATAATTCTGATGTTGGTATGCTTGAAGTTGTCCCAGAGGCTCCTTATACTGTCTTCATATTTTTGTATTCTTTTTGCTTTTTGTTTATCCATTTGGGCATTTTTTGTTTCTTTGTATTTCAATTCTTTGATTTGATTCTTGCGTTCCTCTAATCTGTTGTTGGATCTCTGTATAATATTCTTTATTTCAGTCAGTGTATGCTTAATTTCTAGTTGGTCCTTTTTCATATCCTCGAGGATCTCATTAGATTTATTGAGGGTCTCATTAAATTTATTGGAGGTTTCTAGAAAATTCTTGAAAAACCATAAAAGCATGGTTTTGAACTCTATATCCAGTTGTTTGGTTTCCTCCATTTCTGTCATTTGTGACCTGTTTCTTTGTCTCTGCATTTTGGCTGCTTCCCTGGGTTGATAGAGTGGCTTTCTGTGTTAAGTGATCACTGAGGGGAAATGACCTCCAAGCCACTTGGTTATGTGAATCAGCTGTGTTTACAGTGAGAGAACTTCTATGCTGGAGACACCCTTATGGGGCAAGAGTTGTTTGGGTATGCTGGCACTTGTATCTCCAAGGAGGTGCTATTTTTTGCTTCTGCCTGGGGCTTCCCAGCCTTTTATATGCAAAAGCCTCTGTGCGCAGCTTGGGTGGGGCAGGGTCTCGGGCAGTCTACAGGATAGAGCAGCCAGCTATGGCCGCTTCTCAGCCCTTCCCTAAGAGGCACCAGGTCTCAAGCCACTCTGGAGTTTCTCCCTGTGCCCGACAGGTGCCAGACAGTCCAGCTCCTCCCCGTATGATTCTGAGTCCCCAGAATCTCACCTGGAACTGGAGTTCAGAGCCGTTGGGAGCTTGTGCTTCCCTCTGGTATGAAATGCTTCCAGCCATTTCCATGAGCCCTTTCAGTCAGCCCTTTCCGTCAGCCCCTTCGCGTGCACCTCCGTACCTCTGCACTTTATTTCTGCACCTCCTCTGAGTCTCAGTCTCTTTCTAGTTGTAGAATTTCCACTCAGCCAGCCTTCCTGTGGGTCTGGGTCGTGTCCATTTTTTCTTTTTGTTGTTGTTTTAAAATAGTTGTGCACGGCCGCCATTCCAGTGTTCATGTATGCCACCATCTTGGTTTCTTCCCTCCTTTCATCTTTTCTTATCGTTGAATAGTATTCCATTATATATATGTATCACATCTTTATTTAATCATTTGGTTGTTTCCATGACTTGGCCACCATGAATAATGCTGCAATCAATATAGGGGTTCATAAATCTTTATGAATAAGTGATTTCAAATTATTCAAGTAAATACTCAGATAAGGAAGTGCTAAGTGATATGGAAACTCTATATTTTTTTTTTTTGAGGAATCTCAGTACTGTTTTCTATAGTGGTTATACCAGTTTACATTCCCACCATCAGTGAATGAGGGTTACCTTTTCTTCACAACTTCTCCAGTACTTGTTATTACTTGTCTTTTTGATAGTAGCCTTTCTAACAGGTGTGAGGTAGTATCTCATTGTAGTTTTTTGATTGGCATTTTCCTAGTAGGTAGTGAAATTGAGCATCTTTACATATGGTTATGTGTATGTCTTCTTGAAAGAAGATCTGTTCAGGTCCTTGGCCCATTTCTAAAATGGATTGTTTGTTTTACAAAGGAATGAAACTAGATTACTATTTGTCACTATACACAAAATGTATAGTCACTATAATTCAAAATGGATCTAATATCTGAAACAATGTATTACATGGAAGAAAACATAGGTGTTAAGTTTATGGATCTTAGTAATAGAGAGAATTTTATGATTTTGAACTCAAGGGCAAGGGAAGAAATAGCAAAAATACATTAATGGGACTATTGCAGTGGTTTCTTTATGCAGTGGACAAATGGGTTTTTTAGTAGTGACTGACCTAAGACCAATAATGAGAACCATAGACACTCTACCATAATTTCTTGGACATGATAAACTCAATATGAATTACAGTTTGGCTCTCCATTTCTCTAAGATAAAAAGTTCATGACAATCTTTAAGCAGCATGACTGAAAGAATAGTGTGATTTTCTATCATACTTTTTCTTACAAAGTCAGTTTTTAGGTTTATACTTGTTTCTTCAAAGACACTTTTACTAATCTACCTTACTCTTTATATGCCCTTATTCCAAATGTAGTTTTTAAGTATTTATAGATTTACTTGATGTTTATGAAGGATTTGTCTTTCTTTACAATTTCTTAAAAAGATCTGGGTGAGGCTGTGATATACTTATACTTCATTTGATATCTGCATGATCAGCACCCTTATCTCTAGAGTGGTGGAAAGGGGTACTCCAAATCTCCTTTGGTTGGGAAAAGCTGTATTCTGATCAAAAAGTTGGGTGTCATGATGCTTCCTGTGTAACCATAATTGTCCCCTGATATCAGCTCATCACTCTTCAGGGTTCAGTGATGATTTGGGCAGGAGCAGTCCAGTTTAGTCATTTTGTAGCTAACAATTTTCAACAATTACTTTATACAGAGTATTACCATGTCCCTGGCAGTGACACAACGCATTTTGTTTTAGAAAGTTTTCACTATCTTGCTTGAAATGTTAGGAATATATTCTGTAATTTCTTCTTAGAAAAAAAATTATTGATCTACCTATTTAAAAAATCAAATGGTATTCTAAACCTTTCTTAAAGTTATTTTGATTACAGCCTTCCCAGATGTTATAGTTGAGCCTCAGGTTGGCTGGCTATGGAGTGTTTTCCTTTTATTTGCTGAGAGTAGCCCCTACTCATCATTAAATCTAAATTACCCAGAAATTGATCATTTACATATCACCTTTTCCCTCCTCCTTCTCTTGCCTGCTTTGGACTCACTTTTCTGTTTTTGTAGTTGCTGTTTATTTGTTTAGCATTATCTTCAAAGAGTGGAAAGAGAAAAAACCGAAAGATAAATCAGGTAACTTACTACTGAATTTAACTTTAAAAACAGATGTGGAAATGGAGTCAAATTTAATAAACAAATAGAAAGTTATCTCTGGATTGATTTCTCCATACTCTAGACCTGTTGCTCATTAGCATAGACACCGAAGTTGATTACAATGAAAAATGTCATAATGCGCATTTTAATTTTGAAGAGCTGCTTCTCAGAGTTAAAGGATTCTGCTAGTGAGTCCTGGGTGCATTTGCTGCATGCTGGGGAAAACTGCTTCCACAGAACACTGTTGCCCTCCTTTGAGAGTCCCCTCTACTAACTAAAATGTGCTTTAAAAATTTTTACAAAACAAAAATAATACATGCTGAATCATACTATTCTATTTTAAAAATATATTTTTACTGGTTTCAGAGTGGAAGAAAGAGGGAGAGAGAGAGAGAAACATCAATAATGAGAGAGAATCATTGATCAGCTACCTCCTGCACACCCCACACTGGGGATCGAGCCCACAACCCAGGCATGTGCCCTGGCCAGGAATCAAATCCCAAACTCCTGGTTCATAGGTTGTTGCTCAACCACTGAGCCATGCCAGCCAGGCTGAATTATACTATGCTTGTCAGCTATCTCTGCCATGAAAGTCACTGCATAGTGACTCATAAATTTTCTTCCAGTTAAATAGCCATAGTTTTAACACAAAGATTAATCCAACTCATTAGGAGAATAGAGAAATGATTGGATTCCATTTATAAATACTAGTTAGAGAAGAATTGAGTTTTGAGACCTTTTTTAGCTTGTCTGTGCTGAATAGGATACAAAGAACACTACACTTTGGCATTTGTGACTTTTTTATTAATTTGCAAAATCTTACCTGCTTTAACGCTGCTATATAGTCACAAATATAGAGTCTACCTGTGCTCCTCTAGAACACAGTACACATTCTTCTTTTGCAGCAAGTAGACAGCAGATGGTGCTCTACTGTGTTGGACAACTCTGAGAAGCAGTGTCCCATCCCTGGAGCATATACTTAATTAACAGATACAGCCAGGCCTCTGAATAAATAGGAGAATAAATTGAAGGTTCCACATTAGAGAATTGTTATATTTATTTATTCACTAGAGACCCAGTGCACAGATTTGTGCACCAGTGGGATCCTTCTGCTTGACCTGCAGAGATTGGGCCGAAACTGGTTTTGTGACATCTCCTGAGGGGTCCTGAATTGAGAGAGGGTGCAGGCCAGGCCAAGAGGCCCCACCGGTGCACTACTGGAGCCAGGGAGGGAGCCTGGGAGGTCTCTAGGGTGTGTCCAGTCCGTCTTGCCCAGTCCCGATTGGCTAGACCCCAGCAGCAAGCTAACTTACCTATCAGAGTGTCTGCCCCCTGGTGGGCAATGTGCATCATAGCGACTGGTCAAACAGTTGAACGGTCAGATACTTAGCATATTAGGCTTTTATTATATAGAATTTTTAAACATTTATTGTTGAAAATATTACATATGTTCCCCTTTCCCCCCCTTGACCCCCTCTAGCCCGCCATCACCCTCACCACCCTCTTATTGTCTGTGTCCATGGATTATGCATATATGCATACAAGGTTATTGGTTGATTACCTCCCACCCACCCTCCCCTATCATACCTTGAAAATTCTGCACTCTGTTCCAAGCTTCCATGTCTCTGGATCCACTCCATTCCTTAGTCTATTTTGTTACACACATTCCACATATGAGTGAGATCATGTAATACTTGTCTTTTTCTGACTGACTTACTTCACTTAGCATAATACTTTCCAGGTCCTTCCATGCTGTCTCAAAGGGTAAGAGATTCTTCTTTTTTACTGCTGCATAGTATTCCATGGTATATATGTACCACGACTTTTTTATCTACTCATCTAATAGGCACAGATCTTAGCTAATATAAATTGTGCTGCTATGAATATCGGGGTGCATACATTCTGACTGATGTTTCAGGTCTCTTAGGATATATTCCTAGAAGTAGAATTACTGGGTCAAATGATTGTTCCATATTTAATTTTTTTGAGGAAACTCTACACTGTTTTCCAGAATGGCTGCACAAGTCTGCATTCCCACCAGCAGTTTACTAGGGTTTCCTTTTCTCCACATCCTCACCAGCACTTGTCATTTGTCGATTTGTTGATGGTAACCATTCTGACAGGTGTGAGGTGATACCTCATTGTTGTTTTAATTTACATTTCTCTGTCAGTGGCTTCGAGCATTTTTTCACATGTCCCTTGGCTCTCTGTATATACCCTTTGGAGAAGTGTCTATTTAGGTCCTTTGTCCATTTTTTAAATTGAATTGCTTGTCTTCCTTGTATTAAGTTGTATTAGTTCCTTATATATTTTGAATATTAACATTTTATCAGATTTATCATGGCCAAATATGTTCTCCCATGCAGTGGGATCCCTTTTCATTTTGTTGATGGTTTCTTTTACTGTGCAGAAGCTTTTTATTTTAATGTAGTCCCATTTGTTTATTTTCTCCTTAGTTTTCTTTGCCCTAGGATCTACCCATAAACACATCGCAACAAAAATGTCTGAGATTTTGCTGCCTCTGGTTTCTTCTAGTATTTGTATGGTTTTATGACTTACATTTAAGTCTTTTATCCGTTTTTAGCTTATTCCTGTATACGGTGTAAGTTGGAGATCTAGTTTCTTTTTCTTTTCCCTTCCTTCCTTCCTTCCTTCCTTCCTTCCTTCCTTCCTTCCTTCCTTCCTTCCTTCCTTCTTTCTTTCTTTTTTGCATTTATCTGTCCAATTTTCCCAACACCACTAATTAAAGAGATTCTCCTGACTCCATGTTTTTCTCTTGCCTCCTTTGTCAAGTATTAGTTGAGCCTATTGGCTTGTTCGATATCTGGGGTCTCTGTTCTGTGCCAGTGATCTATATTCCTATTCTTGTGCCAGTACCAGGCTGTTTTGAATTTTGTGGCTTTGCAGTATAATTTGATATCTAGTATTGTGATTCATATAACTTTATTTTCTTTCTCAAGATTGCTGCAGTTATTCAAGGTCTTTTTTGGTTCCATATAAAGCTTTGGAGTACTTGATCTAAAGTTGTGAAATATGCCATTGCTATTTTAATAAGGATTGTATTGAATCTGCAGTTGCTTTAGATGTATGGACATTTTAATGATGTTAATTCTACCAACCCATGAACATGAACATGAAATATATCTTTTTCTATCTCTTTTCACAATGTCCTATAAAAGACTAAGAGTATTAGTCTTTTAATTCCTTAGTTAAGTTTATTCCTAAGTATTTAACATTTTTGTTCAATGGTAAATGGGATTTTTTTTTAGTTTCTCTTTCTGAGAACTCATTATTGGCATATAAAAAAAGAATTTTATTTTTTGGTGTTGATTTTGTATCTGCTACCAAATTCATTTATTAAATCTAATAGTTTTTTGGTAGAATCTTAAGGGTTTTCTATGCACAATATCATGTTATCTGCAAATAATGAAAGTTTTACTTCCTCCTTTCCAATTTGGATGTCATTTATTCCTTATTTTTCTATCACTATGGCTGGAACTTCCAGTACTATGTTGAATAAGAGTGATGAAAGTGGACCTCCCTCTCTTGTTCCTGTTCTTAGGAGAAATGTTTTTAGTTTTTGCCTATTGAGTATGATGTTTGGCTGTAAGTTTGTTATATATGGCCTTTATCATATTGAAGTGTTCTCATTTTGCTGAGAGTATTTATAAAAAACAGGTGTTAGATTTTGTTGAATGCTTTTGACATCTATTGATATGATCATGTGGTTTTTGTCTTTCAACTTGTTTATGTGCTGTATCACATTTATTGATATGCAAATATTGTACCAGACTTGCATCCCTAGATTAACTCCCACTTGGTCATGGTGTATGATCATTTTTATATATTGCTGGGTCTGAGTTGTAGCAGTTCTTTGAGGATTTTAGCATTTGTGTTCATCAAGGATGTTAGCCTGTAATTCTATTTCTTCATGGTGTATTATCTGATCTTGGAATTAGAATAATGCTGGCCTCATAAAAGGAGCTTGGAAGTGTTCCTTCCTCTTGGATTTTTTGGAATAGTTGGAGGAGTATAGGTGTTAGTTCTTCTTTGAATGTTTGGAAAAATTCCCCTGTGAAGCTGTCCTATCACTCACTGTCTTTTGTTTGTTGGGAGTTTATTTATTTAATTAATTAATTTATTTATTATTATTATTATTATTATTATTATTATTACTTCTTCTATTTCTTCACTTGTTATTGGCCTATTATGGTTTTCTGATTATCCTGATTCAGTTTTGGGAGATTGTATTTTTCTAGGAATTCATCCATGTTATTCACATTGACCAGCTTGTTGGCATATTGTTGTTCATAGTGTTTTCTTAAAATTTTTCTGTATTTCTGTGATGCCTTTGGTTACTTCTTTGCTTTCATTTCTAATTTTATTTATTTTGGTCCTTTCTCTTTGTTTCTTTATTAGTCTGGCTAGAGGTTCATTAATCTTGTACATCTTTTCAAATAAACAGTTTTTTATTTCCTTGATAGTTTGTATTGTGTTTTTTTGTTTGTTTGGTTTTTTTTAGTCTCTATGTCATTTATTTCTGCTCTAATCCTTATTATTTCCTTCCACTTACTCTGGTATTTTCTTGTTTTTCTCTTTCTAATTATTTAAGTTGTAAGGTTAAACAGTTTATTATTACTTTTTCTTGTGGGTTTTTTTTTTTTTTGGTAAGCCTGTAATACTATAAACATCCCTCACTGGACTGCTTTTACTGTGTCCCAGAGATTTTGGTTTGTTGTTTGTTCACTTTCATTTGTTTCCAGGAAGCTTTTTACTTCTTTCTTGATCTCATTGGCAACCCACTCATTGTTTAATAACAATTTAGCATTCATGTGTTTGAATGTTTTGGGGTATTTTTACTGCAGTTGATTTCTAATTTTATTTTACTATGATCTGAGAAAATGCTTGATATGATTCCAATTTTCTCAAACTTGTTAAGGCCTGTTTTGTGTCCTAACATGTAGTCTATTTTTGTGAATGATCCATGTGCACTTGAGAAGAATATATATTATGCAGCTTTGGGGTGAAATGTTCTATAAATATCAATTAAATCCATCTGATGCACTGTGTCCTTTAGAGTCACTCTTCTTTTGTTAATTTTTTTGTCTGGAAGATCTAGTCAGTGAAGCTAGTGGGTTTTAAAGTCTCCTGCTATGATTGTATTGTTGATGATCTCTCTTTTAAAGTCTTCTAGTAGATTTTTTATATATTTGTATACTCCTATATTGGGTGGCCATATATTTACCAGAATTATGTAACCTTGTTGATTTGATCCCTTTATTATTATGTAGTGACCGTTATTGTCTCTTGTGATGGCCTTCATTTTGAAGTCTATTTTGTTGTGTATGAGCATTATGTTGTGTATCAGCTTATTTTTTTGTTCCATTTGCATGGAAAATTTTTCAAACCTTCACTCTCATCCTGTGTAAGACTTTTGTTCTGAGGTGGGTCATTCATGGACAATATATAATTGGGTCATGTTTTTTTTTATCAATTCCTCATGCTTTGAACATTTTTACTATTATCATTCTGAACTCTATATCAGATAAATTTCTTATCTCTATTTCATTTATCTCTTTTCATGGAGAATTCTCTTGTTCTTTCATTTGTTGTTGTTTTTTTTGTCTTCTCATTTTGGCTGCCTATTTGGTTTGTGTCTACTAGGTGTACCGATTAATAATGTGGATTTTGTAAGCAAAGAAAACATGGTAATTTCAAGAGAAACATCAAAAGTTCTTTATTCAAAGTAGTGTCCATTGCTAGCTACACATTTCCTCAATCTTTAGATAATTTGTAGATACTGTTCCAATAGAACTTTTCTTGTTTTGAGGCAAACCATTCAGAGACCAAATTTTCCACTTCTTTGTACATTTTGAAGTGCTGCTCAGAAAATGCTAGTGCCATTGATCAAAACAAGTGGTAATCTGAAGGAGCAAGGTCTGGTGGATACAGCAGTTGGGTTAATACTCCCCAGGCAAGATTTTTTAATGTGTCTTTAACTGGTTTTGAAGTGTGTGATGGTGAGTTATCATGAAGCAAAATTACTTTACCATGTCTTCTGGAACATTCTGGTCATTTCACAATCAAACCATGGTTCAAATTGATTATTTGTTGTTGGTAGCGATCAGTATTAATGGTTTCACCTGGTTTTAGAAGCTCATAATACACCACACCTTCCTGATTCCACCAAATGCAGAGCATTGTCTTCTTTCTGAAGCGATTTGGCCTTACAGTTGATGTTGATGATTGATCTAGATCAACCCATGATTTTGTGCATTTGGGATTCTCAAAATAAATCCATTTTTCATCACCAGTTACAATTCACTGCAAAAAAGACTTTCTTTTGTGCCATGGAAGCAACATTTTACTGATGACTTTTCTGTTTTCCATTTGTCTTTTGTTCAGTTGACGTGGCACCCATTTTCCTTCCTTTAAAATCGTTACCATAGCCCTGACCAGTTTGGCTCAGTGGATAGAGCATTGGTCTGCGGACTGGAGGGTTACAGGTTTGACTCTGGTCAAGGGCATGTACCTTGATTGTGGGCACATCCCCAGTAGGGGGTGTGCAAGCAGGCATCTGATTGATGTTTCTCTCTCATCGATGTTTCTAACTCTCTATCTCTCTCCCTTCCTCTCTGTAAAAAATCAATAAAATATATTTTGTAAAAATCTTTACCATTGCTTGTAAATAATTAGAAATTGTTTGCTGAGCAATGTTTAAGCTTACTGCAAGTTGTTTTGAGTTTGACATGCATCTCCATCAAATAATGCATGTAAATGTTGGTCTTCAAACTTTATCAGGTGACATGGACGTTCTTTGTCTTTCACATCAAAATAATCACATTTAAAACATTTCAAGCAACATTCACAAGTATCTTGATATGGAGCATGTTCACTATAAGCTTCCTGAAGTATATAATAACTTTTTATTCAAAATAAATTAATGAATTAAAACTTCCCGCAAATGCTCTATTTTTTGGCATGAAATTTGACATTTTTAAGCATAAAAATAGCTATGATGTTAATATCTTCAGTGAATTTAACAGATGAAGTTTTGGAGCTTGTCAATACAACAAAATAGCATACATATCAAGACACATCTAGAACATATGTGTAAATCCATCTATTGAAAAAAAAAAACACATTATTAACCAGTACACCTAGTATGTTTTAGGTAGATCTGCTATGCCTTTCAATTTCTAGTACAAGACAATGTCAAATGCTATTTCTGACTAATTAAATCAGGCAATGACTCTAAGCCTGTGGAAAGCATCTCTGCCTGCAGACTGGATTCAGTTTTGAGGTACCCTCAGGCAAAGCAGTTTTGCCAATAGTTTGGGATATTGCTTCTACCTGGAGGCTAATTGTTATTTTTAGTCTCTTAATGGGCCTCAGAAACTCCACATTGTGAGGTAAGGTACTTTCCAATAGGGTGGGTCAACTGTCTTTCCCCCAGGCAATACCACCTGGATAGTTTATGTCTGAGAAAGAGGACCTCCACAGTGTGAGGAAATTACTCAGCACAAGAAACTGTGGTTTCTGCCTTCTGACCTCTAACCACAGAGCCCCCATACCTAGATTCTGCTCATAGCTCCAGACTACTCTTCCCTCCCTCTGCCAGAGAATAGGGTGAATGGCTGCAGACAGAATTTTGTCTGTTGGTCTTTTAAGAGGGTGCCTGCTATTCTAGATATCTTTCCCTGGGAGACAGCAACTCTGTTGCTTTTCACAGCCAGATGCTATATGGGCACCTTTCTCAGTTCTGATGCTATCTGATGGGGGAATCCAATTTTGGATTAGACCTCAGAGTTTCAGTGGCAACTTCCTACAACTGAGATATCTCTCCAGAATTTCAGCTACCATCTGTGGGAGCCTATTCAGCCCTTTTACATCTCTACCCTTCCTACTGGCTTCTATACAGTCTCCACTTTCCATCCTTGGTTATCAGGGTTCTCTCCAGCTAGTCTTCAGTTGATTATTCTTTTTGTTTGTTTGTTTGTATTTTAGTTTTAATTCCTGTTTGATCCTGGGAGTGTGTCTGTGTAGTATCCACTTACTCTGCCACCATTTTTAACCTCTTAGAGAATTTTTAAACTCTTAATATTTATTCATTTAATCCAAAACTTTAAAAGATGTTAACTATTTCAATAGAAACTTTGCAGGAATGAGTTGTATTCAGTTGTTCTTTCTGAGACAGACTACAACTCTAATTCTAACTGGCATCATAATAATAGTCAGTGATTGAAATAGGTTGTAGAATAGCTCTGCCCCAGGAGACCAAGATGTGGAGAATTATGTGTCTAGCTATCCACAGAAGCACTATGTATTTTTGACTTTAGACATTTACTCAACAAACACTCAGTGAGCATTTATTATGGTGGACATTATGCTAATTATCAGAGATACAAGGCTGCAAAAAACTTACAATCCAATGGAAGATGTGACAAATAAGAATTTGGCATATAAGTACCATTTAGTAAATGCTCCTAATAGATTTAAGAATAGAGCTTTTTTGGGAGAGTCAATGAACAATTCTTTAAATTTTATTATATTGAAAATATCTGTATTGATTTTTCTGATTATACTAGTAAACATACATGTAAGTGTTTTATAAAATGTGAAAAACATGTCAGCTAATTGTTCAGTAATAACTTCTAATAACATCTTGATATATTTTATTCTGAATTTTGATGGCGATTGTGTATAGAGTGATATGGGTTTCTTCCTCCAGTTTGTCTTCTATGCAGCTAACTCCAAGTCAACCTAACCTCCCTGCCCACCTTCTAATTTCCTGCTTTTCATCTCTATTGGTTGGAAAAGCAGACAACCAAACTTGTTCAGATGATGTCCAGAAGAAGAGTAAATAACAATGAGCGCTGGTCTGAAGGCTTTTTCTTAGAGAAAAGAGCATAAGCTTTAGGACATGGTTTCTATTTTGGATCCTCAGAGGCCTTTTTTTTTTACTTGCTTCCTGGGTTTTACCTGTGTTCCTGGTACTTGAGGTGGTTGGATAGATGACCTCTCTATAAGTGAGCAGCTTTTTTCTAAATGCAGTTCTTGACTTTTAGAAACTAATGAGAATTTGGCAATGCCCAGCTATCAATAGCTTGTCACTATTAAGCAAGGAGTAAAAGCGGCCTAAATTTAAACCTCTACTTTAGCCCAGGAGGAGCCTGAAAATCTGTGCATGAAGGTATGTCATAGATGCCTCCAAGCATTTGTAAGGTGCTACACACTGTGTTGTGTTCCGGGGCACAGTAGAAATAAGATAGACATGGTTTTAAGCTTTCCTTTCTAAAATTTGCAGTGTAGGTCTTGCATGTTTCCAAGGAAACTATTTTTAAATGTTCTTTTCATTAAAATTATATCTTACAAATATGTTTAATAGCTTAGCATAGATACTTCTTTTCATATGTAGAAATACTGATGATTGCTTTTGTCTTCTAAAATGTGATAGTGAGGAAGTACAACCTTCTTCATACTCTTGATATAGAATGGTCCTTCTCCTCCAAGTGAGATGTTCAACCTCTCAATAATTTCAGCATCCATGAATGAAAGGGACACCTGGTGAATCATCCAGATGAACTAAATTCTCCCCAACAATCAACTGGATAGCAGATAGTGCAGCAAAATGATCCTCACATCTGAAAGAATGATGCAGGATATTTCAAGTTCAGGAAAGATAGGTCAAATAATTTCCCAATTCTGGGCTCTCATACCTAATGCTCACTATTTAATCATATGGTAAATATGCTTGCTTAGAGTACTATCCCCAAAACGAAATATAGCTTGATCATTTGAATCCTCTTTAGTGCTATTATGTAAATGCAAACACTTGCCATATAAGCATTAATAATGAATCAAATAAAATAAATGGCTATTAGCACTTAAGATGTGTTAGATTCCACTGGTCAGCAATAATTTATTCATCCTTTCAAAGGGAGAAACAGAATTTATGATATGATTTTGACTCTCAAAATTTTATAATCTTGTTAAAAAGACAAAATTAAATACATGTAATGAGGATGAGCAAGAGTAAAAAGCAAAATAAAGAGTAAAGATAAAGATAATAAAATGCTTAAGTATGGCAGGTGCTAAGGGGAATCTGGTAAAAGCCACATAAGATAGTGATAATTCGAGAATGTTTCATAGCCTAGATTTCATGTGTACTTAGTCTTGAGAGAATGACAAGTGGTATTTCACAGGTACAAGTAAATTTGAAGAATTGTAGGTGGCATAAACAAAGTTGTAGGTAGTGGTATGCGCCTGCTATGCTTCTGAACAAAGAACAGACTGGGCCAAATAGAATGAAAGATAAGTTCACTAGAGAGAATAACTACTTTAGGGAGGACTTGAAAAGTAGACAGGTCATGAAAGCTAACATGGGTAGCGAGTAATAAGCAATGGCAGATTATGGTGCATATGCGTTAGGATACACAGCAGCTGGTCAATATATACTCCATATATAATATTTCAGGATTATGTGTAAGTGATATGTTGGAATAAATAAATAAGTGCAAGTTAGAGAACAGTAATTAAATGAAAAAATCCAGGAATTGAGGAAGACTAGAGAGAGGGATGAGCTTATGAAATGTGAGTTAGAAGAAGATAAAAGAAGGAATGTCTGCTATTTGGAAGGTAACACAATGCTTTATATTGAGGAAATTTTCTTGGAAATTCTGTTAATAAGCAATGGCTGGAGGGCCTTAAAATTATTAGCAAGGCTCTGAATCTGAATGACTAATACCACCCTGGTGAAATATATGCCTTACCAAGTAATGTTTAGAGGAAAGAGGAATATTAAGGTCAATGTAAAATCCTATATCCACAAACAGGTTATTACCTGAGACTATTCTAGATGAAAATGTGAAATATGTACCATGTCCCAATTAGCATGTAAAATAAAACATTGTGTGGAGTGAATTTCTGTGATTATACCATGAATAAATCATTAGCAAAAGCAATATAATTAACCTCTTATAATACAACAGCAGAACTATTACATTCATGTATAGTAACACTGACTTAAAATGTAGTAATAGCAAGAAATTTGAAAGTAAAAGAAAGTCCCAAATGTTTCAAACCCCAAGGCACACAATGACATTTGCTACTAATGGACAAAAATGTAGTAAGTAGACAGAATAAGTTCATGCTTTAAGGTGGTAAAGATGGTGTGATTTTGTATATAAGCATTTTATCATATATCAAACAAAAATTAATTATATCAGCATGAAGATCTAATTGATGTATTTAGTAAGTATATCTCAATACATTTAAAAAATTATGACAAATTGAAGCCTGCAGATAAACAGTTGAAGAACTAGCTATTCTGAATGAAAAGCATTTTAACTATAGAAAAATCATTCTCAAACTTTCAGAAGGTAGAAACCAGGTGGGTTGCACAGATACAAGATAATCAATGCTTAGGTTGGATCAATGAGTAACTGATGTCTGCAGTTCTGACAGAACCTTATTTTGCAGAATAGAGGTTCAGTTCACTTCAATCCTATTTTAGTCTTTTTCATGATGAAATTATATCTCTCCTTGATTTTCACTGAGTTGGTTTACAGGCTAAGCTTCCTATTATAGATATTCCATAGGTGTTTTCCTGGAATTTAATTCTGCTCTTCTTTGAAGAGTATCCAGGCTTTCACACATGGGAATCCAGCAGAGTAAAATATTTTATCAAAACTTAAGGTTACTTCTGGTTGGTTTTTGTTTCACACCAATTAATGTACACCAGTAAAATATATAAATTAAAAAGTGGGAACCCAGAATATTCACTTCTATAAGGTATACCAAAAATAATCCCATGTTATTATCACTGTTGTTGTCATCCATGTCAGTAAAATGTCAGAGGAGCAATGTTGCAGTGAGCTTTAAAAAAACATATCACTTTAAGTAAAATCACATATCTCCATCAAGATTCAGGTTTGTATTGAATTTTCCACAATAGTAGTTTCAAATAACTCTATATTTCAAAGGTAAGGTAACCAGTGATACATCAATATGGATTTCTTGAAAAAAATTAACAGTGAAATTATATCTGTCTTAGTCAACTCAGGCTGCCATAACAAAAATACCACAGACTGGATGGCTTCATAAACCAACTTATTTCTCACAGTTCTGGAAGCTGAGAAGTCCTAAGTAAACATACTGGCAGATTTGATGTCTGGTGAAGACTAGCTTCCTAGTTTACAGACAGTTGCCTTCAGTGTTCTTACATGGGAAACTCAACCTCCAAATACCATCACATTGGTGATTAGGATTTCAACACATGAATTTTGGAAGGAAACAAACTTTCATTCTGTCACATCTATTGACTTGGAACGATGTGACAGGTCTCATTTTTTGTTTTTTTGTAAACATAATCCTGTTTAATTCCCACAAAATCCTCTAAAGAAGATTTCTATTTCTAGTCATATAGTTGAAAAAAATATTCTATCAAACTGATCTATAGAGAAACATGGGAGAAACCAAGATGGCAGCATAGGTGACCACTGGAATTGTGGCCGTGCACAACTATTTTAAAACAACAACAAAAAGAAAAAATGGACACCACCCAGACCCACAGGAAGACTGGCTGACTGGAAATTCTACAACTAGAAAGAGACTCAGAGGAGGTGTGGAAATAAAGTGCAGAGGTAAGGAGGTACGCGCGAAGGGGCTGGCTGAAAGGGCTGACAGAAAGGGCTCATGGAAATGGCTGGAAGCATTTCGTACCAGAGGGAAGCACAAGCTCCCAATGGCTCTGAACTATAGTTCCAGGTGAGATTCTGGGGACTCAGAATCATACAGGGAGGAGCTGGACTGTCTGGCACCTGTCGGGCACGGGGAGAAACTCCAGAGCGTCTTGAGACCTGGTGCCTCTTAGGGAAGAGCTGAGAAGCGGCCATAGCTGGTTGCTCCACCCTGTAGACTCCCCAAGACTCTGCCCACCCAAGCTGCGCACAGAGGCTTTTGCATATAAAAGGCTGGGAAGCCCCAGGCAGAAGCCAAAAATAGCACTTCCTTGGAGATACAAGTGCCAGTGTACCCAATCAACTCTTGCCCCATAAGGGTGTCTCCAGCACAGAAGTTTTCCCACTGTAGACACAGCTGATTCGCATAACCAAGTGGCTTGGAGGTCATTTCCTCTCAGTGATCACCTAACACAGAAACCACTCTATCAACCCAGGGAAGCAGCCAAAATGCAGAGACAAAGAAACAGGTCACAAATGACAGAAATGGAGGAAATCAAACAACTGGATATAGAGTTCAAAACCATGCTTTTATGGTTTTTCAAGAATTTTCTAGAAACCGCCAATAAATTTAATGAGACCCTCAATAAATCTAATGAGACCCTTGAGGATATAAAAAAGGACCAATTAGAAATTAAGCATACACTGACTGAAATAAAGAATATTATACAGAGATCCAACAACAGATTAGAGGAACGCAAGAATCAAATCAAAGAACTGAAATACAAAGAAACAAAAAATACCCAAATGGATAAACAAAAAGAAAAAAGAATCCAAAAATATGAAGACAGTGTAAGGAGCCTCTGGGACAACTTCAAGCATATCAACATCCAAATTATAGTGCTGCCAGAAGAAGAGAGAGAACAAGATATTGAAAGCCTATTTGAAGAAATAATGTCAGAAAACTTCCCCTACCTGGTAAAAGAAATCGGCTTCCAAGTCCAGGAAGCGCAGAGAATCCCAAACAAAAGGAATCCAAAGAGGACCACACCAAGACACATCATAATTAAAATGCCAAGAGCAAAAGACAAGGAGAGAATTTTAAAAGCAGCAAGAGAAAAGCAGTCAGTTATCTACAAAGGGTCACCCATACGTCTGTCAGCCGTTTTCTCAACAGAAACTTTGCAGGCCAGAAGGGAGTGGAAAGAAATATTCAAAGTGATTAATAGCAAGAACCTACAGCCAAGATTACTTTACCCAGCAAAGCTATCATTCAGAATTGAGGGTCGGATAAAGAGCTTCACAGACAAAAAAAAGCTAAAAGAGTTCATCACCACCCAACCAGTATTATAAGAAATGCTGAAAAGCATCCTTTCAGAAGAGGAAGAAGAAAAAGTAAATATAAAAATTATGAACAACAAATACATATATATTAATAAGTGAATCTAAAAATGAAGTGAATAAAAAATCTGATGAACAGAATAAACTGATGAATAGAATAGAATCAGAGGCATAGAAAGGGATTGGACTGACAATTTTCAGGGGGGAAAGGGAGTTGCGGGTGTGGGAAGAGATTGGACAATAATCGTACACCTATGGATGAGGACAGTGGCGGGGGGGGCGGGTAAGGACAGAGGGTGGGGTGGGAACTGGAATGAGGGGAGCTATGGGGGGAAAAAAGAGGAACAACTGTAATAATCTGAACAATAAAGATTTTTAAAAAAGAGAAACATGTAAAATGGTAAAGAAAATATGTACAAACAAATGCATCCACATTCACTCATATTGCTGAGCTAGCAAGAAAAGCCAAACTAAGCCAAAGTATAAATCCATAGCAAAGAGCACTGGTGATTTCCAGAACCATCTAAACAGACGTCTTGATATAAGTAGCCACATGTGATTATAAGTGACAAAACCTAGGGTTCCTAAAGATAGAGAATTGGGTTAGAACTTCACATAAAACTAGAACTCCAAAAATACCCTCAGTTAAATAAAACAAAACAAAATAACTCTATCTTGTCAAACTTTTCAGCCAGGGAAATTGAGTCCATACTTTGTCTTGGTGAAGGGTAAAAATCAATCAATCAATCAATCAATCAATCAATAAAAACAAATCTAGTTAATAAACAAATTCAACAAAGTTGCATGATACAAGACCAATATGCAAAAACAATAAACAATATGATAGTAAAATTAAAAGAAATTCCTTTTTCAATAGTACAAAAAAGAACAAAACTATTTAGGAATAAATTTAACCAAGAGATACTTGACTTGCATGCTAAAAACTATAAAATATTGCTGAAATAAATTAAAGAAGATGTAAATAAATGGAAAAATATCTAGTGTTTATGAATTCTAGACTCAATGCTGTTAAAATGGCAATACTGCTCAAAATGGTCTACAGATTCAGTGAACTTTCTATTAAAATCCCACTTTACATTTGGCAATCTTTTCAGAAATGGGAAAACTGACACTTAAGTGCAAATGGAACTTCAAGAACATCTGAATAACCAAAAATCATATTGCAAAAGAAGAACAAAGAGGACGTCATTGATTTTAAAACTTGCTACAAACCTACTGTAATCAAAATAGTGGTAGTAGCACAAGAATAGACATACAATCCAAAGACTAAAATTGAGTCAGAAATAAACCTATATATATCTGTACACAATTAATTTTCAATAAGGTTGGGGAAAAATTATCTCTGCAACAAATGGTGTTGTAACACACAGATATCCATATATAAAAGAATGATGTTGGACCTCTACTTCCTACCACATATAAAAATTAACTCATAGTGGATCAATGATCCTAATATAAGAACAAAAACTATAATTCATGATCTTAGATTTAGCAATGGACCCATAGATACGAAAGTAAAAGCACAAACAAAATAAAAGTTAGTTAAATTGGACTTCATCAAATAAAAATAAAATAAAATAAACTTTTGTGTATGAGAGCCCATTAGCAAGAAAGTAAAAATACAGCCACAACCAGTTTGGCTCAGTAGATAAAGCATCGGCCCACGGACTGAAGAGTCCCGGGTTCACTTCCGGTTCAATACCTCAGTTGCAGTCTTGATCTCTGTGCAGAAAGCAACCAATTGATGTATTTCTCTCACATCAATGCTTCTCTCTGTTTCTCTCTGTCTCTCCCCTCCCACTCTCTCTAAAAATCAATGGAAAATATCTTCAGGTGAGGATTAACTAACTAAATAACTAAATAATAAATAAAAGGCCATTAAAATAATAAAAAATAACTAAAAGAAAGTGAAAATATAAACTACAGAATGAAAGAAAATATTTGTAAACCATATATCTGATAAAGGCATATATCTGATAAAGGCATATCTAGAATAAATAAAGAACTCTTACAACTTAGTAACAAGATGACAAAAATCAACTTTTAAAATAGGCAAATAATGTGAATGGATATTTCTCCAAAAAAAGGTATACAAGAGCCAAAAAGGATGTGAAAATATGCTCAACATCATTAGTCATTAGGGAACTTCAAATCATAATCATACTGAGATATCACTGCACACCCACTAGAATGGTTATAAATAAAACAAAAAAAAGGAAAATAATAAATGTTAACTAAGATATGGAAAAATTGGAATCCTCATATATGGCAGGTGGGAATAAAAAATGATAGTCACTGTGAAAATCAGTTTTTTGGTTTCCCAAAAAGTTACTATATAACCCATAATTCTACTCCTAGTTACATACCCAAAAGACTGATAACAGATATTCAAACAAAAAAACATGCATGGCCTTGGCCAGTTCTTCAGTGGTTAGAGCATTGGCCTTGGCTCAAAGGGTCTTGGGTTTGATCCCTGATCAAGGGCACATACCTGGGTTGCAGGTTTGACCCCAGTCAGGGTGCATGCCAGAGGTAACCAATCAATGTGTCTCTCTCACATCAATGTTTCTGTCTCTCTTTCTCTCTTCCTCCTTCCTCCCTTCCAGTCTCTGAAAATCAATGGTGAGGATTAACAAAAACACATACATACATACACACACACACACACAAAAACACAACACAAGAAACAAACAAAAAAAACTTGTAGATAAGTGTTCATAGCACAATAGTCAAAAGGTTAAAACAAGCCAAATGTTCATCAACATATGTGTATGTAAACTGTGATACCTACATACAATAAAATTCAGTTATAAAAAAAGCATGAAGTATTGACACATGCTACAACAATGATGAACCTGGAAAATATTATGCTAAATGAAAGATACCAAACATCACATATTGTATGATTCTGTTTATACAACATATCTAGAATAGGTAAATCTATAGATACAGAAAGCAAATCCAGTTTGCACAGGATGGGGAAAGGAAATAATGAGGAGTTATTACTGCTTAGTGGATATGGGGTTTCCTTTTGGGAGGTGATGAAAATGTTTTGGGTTTTCATAGAAGTGATGGTTGCAAAATATTGTGTTTGTATTAAATGCCACTTAATATACCTATAAAATTAAGTAATTAATTTTACATTTTATCTAAAAAAAATCTCAGCAACAACAATAACAAAATACTTCCCCTGGAAATTCATAATGGACAGGTAAAGACTTAGAAAACATAAAATGGAGGTGAAGGGACATTTGCGTACAGTTAGAACATCTATCTTATGTCTGGCCAGAATTTTACAAGAGAATATATAGAATGGAGATAAGTCAGTGTAGAAAGTAATAATGGTTTTTGTTTTTCCAATATTGATGAGACACTTGAACACATTTTCAGGAAAACTTGTTGAAACCTATGTAGAACATAACAACAACAAACCATGCAGCTGGATACTGTGAACCTTAAGAAAGAAGACACCTACTCAAAGGAGATCCTGGTGACTAATGGGCCTCAAATTGTTTTTCAAAAAACCCAGAACATAGCATCTATTTCTACACAGGGACCACTCCCACAACTGCATTTAACAGAGAAGCCTGCACTGAACTGCCTGCCTGCACTGTTTCTACCCTCTGAAGCAGCCCTTATAAAGGAGTTCCTGGAATCTTATTTCAACCAATATCCAATCGGAAGTCTGCAGCTCTGACCAACCTGAGTGCTCTAATTTGAACAATCAGGACAGTGCCTTTTGGACCAATTAATCTGTAAGGATTTGGCCCTGGCTGGTGTGATTCAGTTGATTGGGCACTGTTCCATGCATGGAATGGTTGTTGGTTTACTTTAAGGTATGCGGGAGGCAGCCGGTCAACATTTTGTGTTCACATTGATGTTCCTTTCTCTTCCACTCCCCTCCTCTCTCTCTAAAAATCAATTTAAAAATCTTTTTAAAAAACCAAAACTGTGAGAATTTTGAGTCCTCATTTGCATGAGGACAGTCCAATCAGGGACCAGGGCCAAATTCTTCTGTTCATATAATGCAGCTCCCCTCTGGCTTAGACAGTACACTTTCCCTTTTCACCAAAGACTGAAGACTGTGTTTCCCTGGCTGAGCTGAAACACCAGTAGGACAGAGAGGAGCCTACCAGTACAGGTCAGAGACCAGACCAGTGTACTGAACAGATGAGCATAGCAGACCAGGAGCAGAACAGAGCTGGCTAGCCAGAGAGAGGCCTAGCCCAGGGCCACCTCAGAGCTGTGCTGTTTTCACAGTGTGCTGTGTCACCATTGACCTGTTTATACAGAATACAGTGTCCTTCTTCACCACACCCTGATTTGGACATTTCTCTTGGTCTTGAATTGGCGCTAACTACCATAGATCATTGGTTGACAACCACATAGTGAAATTATAACTCACCAAAAACAAAAGAACACAAATAAAAGACCTACAAAGAAATGAAAGAGGCTACAATGGGAACCAGAAAATGATGAAAAATATCTGCAAAAAACAAAGAAAATAGCTATCAAATAATTATATACTCAGTGAAACTAATTGAAATGAAGTCATTATGAGATATTTTTAAAAATTTGAGTTTTTAGCAACAATCCCTCACTAAAGGATATGCTAATGGGTATATTTCAGGAAAAAGAAAAACATATTAGAAGGAAAATATACAAGAAGAGACATGATTTTATTAAAATCCCAAGATGTAGAAATTAGTGTACACATTATTCAAACCAGAAAACTTCGAGGTTCAGAATATTTCCCAAGATCTACAATTGGTAAGTGAGAGTCACTTTTAACATCCTGGTCGGCATGACTCAAAGCCTGCATTCTCTTCTACTATGTGCCTAATCCCTGGCCCAGCTGTATTGGTCTGCTCAGGCTGCCATAAAATGCCATAGACTGAGCAGACATTTATTTTCTCTCAGTTCTGGAGACTGAGAAGTCCAACTTCAAGGTGCTGGCTGATTCCGTTTCTGGCAATGGCTCTCTTCCTGGCTTTCAGATGGATGCCTTCTCACCGTGTTCCCACACGGAAGAGAGAGAGACATTCCTCTTACCCTTTGGTTGTATAACTATAGTCCTATTGGATTGGTGGTTCATCTTTATGATGCCATTTAATCTTAGTTACTTCCTGAATTACTTTCTCCAGATGCAGTCACACTGTGGGGGGAGAGGGTTCAGACTTCAATATTTGAATTGGAGGGGACACAATATAATTTACAGCATTAGCTTTCCAAATAAAAGCTTTCTCTAAATTCATAAAAGTTAGTTATAGACCCTATGATGAATTCACTTTATTCCCTAACTATTTAAAGGGGAAGTTTAGTGCTAATTATTCTGTATTTTCACCCCAAATTCATTCTCTATCCTTCTGTTCTCTGGTCTGTGGCTCAGGATACTAACCCCTGCAGTAGCTCTTTTTGCTGGCAAATTATTGATTTATTTTGGCCCATAGGATGCACTAGCAAGAGATTCATATGTTGGAAAGGTGAAAGCCAGGGTATTTCTTCCCTGCTCCTCCCCTGCTTTAGTATCACATTCTGGGCAGCTGTGGTATTCCTCCAAAACTGTAGCTCCCTTTAGGTTCTGGTAACATTTCTTCTCCTTGTCCTTCAGCCTAAGAGGTGATAATATTGCTAGCCTTGGTCAAGTTACTATACCTTATTTGCTCCTGAAACCTTGTCTATACTTTCTGTAAAGACTCCTGTCATGAATGCCTTCATTTAAACTTTATGAAGGGTGAATTCTGTACCTAGATAAGACCCAGGAGCAGACCAGCCTTGCGTAAAGATTGTTTTCAATTTGTTTTAGATAATATGGATCTTATATGCCATTCTATATTTGTATTTGAAAAAAAAAGGTACACAGACATCCATCTCATTTAGAAGGGAATCATAAAAAGGAGAAAATGCTAGAAGGGGTGAAAGAACCCTTGCAGACCTCGCGGAAAGAAATTGTCTTATACCTTCAGAAAATTCTCTCTTGTCAAAGGGCCTCTCACAAGGGAGTCACAAAGAAAATAATACCCTTTTGTCTTCTTATGAATAAATTGAACATTATTAACTATGTATTGTTCATTCTTCTAATGGAAGGGTTACAAAAGGAGAGTGTTCCTTTTCTTTATGACTGATTTTTTTCTTCACTTTTTCACTTTTGGAATAAGGATAAGTAGAAATTTTCAGTACTTTGGCTTAAAATAGGTCATTTCCTTTTCTCTCTGTCAAAGGAGTCTTATTTCCCTAAATTGCGTGATTCAGTATATTCACGGAGTTTCTCTAAGAGTATAGCTGAGTTTCAAAATCAATGTCATTCTCATTGTTGGAAACATATAGTGGAAATATATCAGGATTGCATTATAAATACGGAGGTAGGTCATGAAAGTCAAAGCAGTAGGTTAGAGAGAGGACTGGAAATAGCCTCTAGCAGAAAAGCCAGACAAGTAGACAATGGGCAGGTGCAGGTAGGTTCAGATGCTGTGATATAAAGGTCAAAAAAGGAGATCTGAAGAGGGGAGCAAAAACAGCACAGGCAGTTCTCTGTGGTGTCAGGTCTTGTTGCTAAGAGTAAGAACAGGCTGAAAGAAATTCCTTTACAATACTAAAAGAATTCTGTAAGATTAAAGGGCTGTGCCTAAAGGAGAATGGCTCTGAAAAGTCTGCTAAATTCACTGAAAATCTGAAAATAAACTTATGCTATTCATATAATACATAGAGATTATATCCTTAAATTCCCCAGTGCAATCTTAGATGCATCTCTTAAGCCATCAGTGTGTGACACTGTGGGGTCAATGTAGGAGATAGCAGTGAGTCAGGGAGAGAGGAAATTGCTTGCACTGAGATACATGCCTTGTCCCTTTAGTCCCCAGGGTGATGGCAACTCAAGAGGAAAGCCAAGTGTAATAGCAGGAGATTCACTGAGACCTCTAGGAAAGGTGTGTTCCAGCCGGTTTATTCTCTATCAAACACCTTGACAACTGGAAGCATGACTTCATGACTTTGTATTCTCAGTGCCTTGGACTGAATTTGCCTTTGAATAGGTGAACAATGAAGGTTTATATTGACAGAGTGTAAAAACATCCCCATGCCTGGCTCCTTCTATCTTTTCATCCCCTGCTCTTCGAAATGATGGGCATCAGTAGCTTGGGCCCTAGCTGTACCTCCCACCTTCTCTGTGCCACACCACCACTTCGCTGCAGTGTGTGGTTGCTAAAGTTTAGATAAGAGTTGTTTCAAGAGAAGGATGAGGTGAACTTTTCACCAGAATTTGGCCCAAAGAAAAATTTCAAATCTTGTCCCTGCAATGTTTTAAGAGCATTCAAGTCAAACTGAAGCTTTTCATAAAGTGAAATGCACAGCAGCTCTCTGTGGTATGTAAGGCTACCAGACAGATGTATCTGAAAGCAAGCACTTGCCTTGCTCTCTCACCAAGGAATGATGATACAAGGATCACAAAGGGAACACTGCCCTGTGTGTCAGGCCAATCAAATTGTAGCTCTTTCTGCCGCATTATTTGACCTTGTTCTGAGGCAAGTCACACCTGCAGGAGGGCTATTTGGAATAAATGTGTTTGTCATTTGAGGCTTCTAAATGCTCTAAATCTTCCTTCTGGAGGCACTGACATTTAGTTTGGCACAAGTTCAGATACTAGAGAAGGAACCATGACTCAACAAAACAAAACAAAACAAAAAATGTCAAGTTAAAATAAAGCATTAGAGATATTTCAAGGCATGTAAACAATAATTTTCACCTAGGTATGCAAATACATGAGTTCCAGATACCAGGATTTCAATTTATTTTCTGTCAAAGAGTACTATGTACATTAAGTAAGATAACTGTGGATTTTTCTGATCTTCTAAAATCAAGTGAGAGTTCTGTTTTCTTTGCCACATTCAGGTTTTTGTTTTATTTTTACTGTTTGTTTTCTGCCAAATGTGGTTCTGTTTCTAAGTCCAAGAGTATCCTATAGAGCTAAACTTGATCACATCTGAAGATGAAGGGGCTAGCTTTTCAGAGAAGCTATAGCAGCCATTAGAGTAGATATTAATCTTAAACTTGGCAAGTGTTTATCTGATGAACCTCACGTGTTCCAAGTTCCAATTAAATCCCTTATGGGGCAGCAAACCCATTTTTCGATTTAATGGGAATGTAATATTGTTTTGTGAGACAAAATAACCCAGAGACACTCACAGCTTAAAATGTTAGGAATCCAGAAAAACAGCCATGCCATTTGGTATTTGTTATGCTTGCTGAATATGTTGCTTTTTTTTCCCCCTCAAAGAAGCACCTAATTCTACATTTCCACCCTTTTCTCTACTTCCCATCAGCTTTTATATCCTGTAACTTCTTTTTTTGATATTTAATCATTCATTTTATTTTATATATGATTGAGTTTCCACAGCAACCCTGTGAAATAGAGTCCGCTCCAACCCCCTTCTTTTTTTTTTCCTTTTTTAAAAATTAAATCTTTATTGTTCAGATTATTACAGTTGTTGCTCTTCCCTCCCCCATAGCTCCCCTCCACCTGGTTCCCACCCCACCCTCTGCCCTTACTCCCCGCAGCCCCCGCCACTGTCCTCATCCATAGGTGTAAGATTTTTGTCCAGTCTCTTCCAGCACCCCCACACCCCTCTCCTCCCTGAGAATTGTCAGTCCACCCCCTTTCTATGCCCCTAATTCTATTATATTCACCAGTTTATTCTGTTCATCAGATTTTTTATTCACTTGATTTTTAGATTCACTTGTTGATAGATATGTATTTGTTGTTCATAATTTTTATCTTTACCTTTTTCTTCCTCTTTATAAAGGATATCTTTCAGCATTTCATATAATATTGGTTTGGTGGTGATGAACTCCTTTAGCTTTTTCTTATCTGTGAAGCTTATTATCTAACCTTCAATTTTGAATGATAGCTTTGCTGGGTAAAGTAATCTTGGTTGTAGGTTCTTGCTACTTATCACTTTGAATATTTCTTGCCACTTCCTTCTGGCCTGCATGGTTTCTGTTGAGACATCAGCTGACAGTCATATGGGTTCTTCCTTGTAGGTAACTAACTGCTTTTCTCTTGCTGCTTTTAAAATTCTCTCTGTATCTTTTGCCCTTGGCATTTTAATTATGATGTGTCTTGGTGTGGTTCTCTTTGGATTCCTTTTGTTTGGGATTCTCTGTGCTTCCTGGATTTGGAAGTCTATTTCTTTCACCAGGTAGGGGAAGTTTTCTGACATTATTTCTTCAAATAGGCTTGCAATATCTTGCTCTCTCTCTTCTTCTGGCACCACTATAATTTGGATGTTGGTATGCTTGAAGTTGTCCCAGAGGCTCCTTACACTATCTTCATATTTTTGGGTTCTTTTTGCTTTTCCAGTTGGGTGTTTTTTGTTTCTTCGTATTTCAATTCTTTGACTTGATTCTTATGATCCTCTAGTCTGCTATTGGATCTCTGTGTAATATTCTTTATTTCAGTCAGTATATGCTTAATTTCTAGTTGGTCCTTTTTCATATCCTCAAGGGTCTCACTAGATTTATTGAGGGTCTCACTAAATTTATTGTCGGTTTCTAGAAAATTCTTGAAAAACCTTATAACTGTGGTTTTGAATTCTATATCCAGTAGTTTGCTTTCCTCCATTTCTGTAATTTGTGACCTGTCTCTTTGTCTTCACATTTTGGCTGCTTCCCTGTGTTGATAGAGTGGCTTTCTGTGTTAGGTGTCCTATAGTGCCCAGTGGCTCATCCTCCCCAATTATCTGACGTAGACACTCTTGGTGCACCCCTTTGTGGGATTTGTGCACAGTCTTGTTGTGGTTAAGCCTTGATTGTTGTAGGTATCACTGGGAGGAATTGACCTCCAGGCCAAAGGCTGTGAGAATCAGCTGTGTTTATGGTGGGAGAACTTTTGTGCTGGAGACAGCCTTATGGGGCAGGACTTGCTTTAGTGGGGCTTTGGTGCTCACTGAGTTTGCCCCCTGAGTGTTTCCCTTATGGATCTGAGGAGTTGTGACCTAGATGGCCCCACTCTGACCACTGGGTACACTGTCTCCCGGATCTCTAAGGAGGTGCTAATTTAAGGTGGCCAGATTTAAAGCGGTACACCATTGACTGAGGTGGGGGAAGGGGTTCTTTCTTTTTCTTTCTTTTTCTTCTTTTTTTATTATTTCTTAAAATATTACAAAGAGTAATTGGGACTTTTTTAAAATGCTGCAGGACACAGGACAAATTGTTAAAAATCGGGTATGTCCTGCCAAAAGCAGATGTCTGGTTACCTTATGCTAATTTAGCCTCTGCCTGAGGCTACCCAGCAGGAGCCAAGGAGAGATCTGCAGATTTCTCTTCTTTGTTTGGGGTTTGGAGGTGCCAAGATGAGGCCCAGCTGTGAAGAACTGCAAGCTGCTCTGGGGCCTTGGATGTTCTGGGTCTCTCTGACCCAGCTGCAGTTGGTTAAGTAATTTTAGATTGCAAAGGGCCAGATCATTCATAAGCAAAAGCTTCTTTCAGGGCAAGGTCTCAGGGAATCAACAGGGAAGAAGAAATAGCTATGGCTGATCCTCAGCCTTGCTCTAAGAGGCCCTGGGTCTCAGTGTCCTGCAGTAATCACTGCAAGCACCTCTGAGAGAAAGCCACCCTTGAGTCCCACCCAATGCCAGACAGTCCAGTTTCTCCCGGTAGGAGTCTGGGTCCCCAGAGACTCATCCAGAACTGGAGTTCAGAGCAGTCTGGAATTTGTGCCTCCCTCCAGATTGAAAAAACAACCGCATCTTCAGTTGCCAGCCTTTTCCTCGCACACCTCCGTACCTCTGCACTTTACTTCTGCACCTCCTCTGAGTCTCAGTGTGCTTTTCTCTATTCTTCTAGTTGTATAATTTCCACTCAGCCAGCCTTCCTGTGGTTCTGGATGATGTCCGTTTTGTCTTTTAGTTGTATTTTTGAAGCGATTGTGCAAGGCAGCAATTTCAGGTATTTACCTATGCTACCATCTTGGTTTTCTCCTCCTGTAACTTCTAAGACAAGATTTGATCCCTCCAAGGCTGTAATTATCATTTTACTTGTCTCCAAACTAGCTCCTCCATCATTCTATCTTTCAAGATAAAAGGATGGCTCAAGAGTAAAATAAGAAGGGGAAAGTTCATTTTTGTAATTCCAACAATGGGCAACTTTTACATTTACTACTGTCCAAGTATCAGTTATTTGAAGGCAGATTTTTAAAAAGCCTTGTGTCAGAAACATTAATATGTTATGACCAAATCATATGGCGTCCCTTGAACTGTAAGGGGAAAAAACGACAGCCTGCTTTTAGAGCTTCTGCTTTCCTTATTAACTTTGACCTTAGCCATTTCTCAATCAGCTGCGTACACATTCATTTCATACACTAGAGGTACAGAAAATTTCGTAAGAAAAGCACCCAGCATAAAAATGACTTTTTAAAGAAAGTTCATCAACCTCTATGTAGATCAACTATGACATGTTCAAGTCACTGACTTCATTTATTAAAAGCACTTCCTCGGTGTGTTAAATAACTCTCCTAAGTGTGAAGGCTTTTTGCCCCTCTCCCTGCACCCTCCCTTCCCATCTCTAGAATTTATGATATCCTCCTGACAGGCTTCATATGTCTAGGGTCCATTAGGTAGGAAGGTGGTTTTACCTCTGGGTGAGTCCTGAAATAATCCTGGGGTGAGCATTATTGTTTGGCAATTTCCCTGGGAATTTATGAAGGAACAAATAAAAAAAAAGAATACTGTAAAATAGAAATTTTAGGAAGAGTTTTCTCTTTTGAAAAAAAGCTTTGTGGTTTTCTTCCATACAAACTTTCATTATTATTATTTTTAGTATATAAATGCACAAAGGTCTTTCTTTTAAGAACATGTAGCATTGAAAGGAAGGGGACTTTAAGAAGGTGGCACAACCGTTTCAGAAAGATTTGGCGGGGGGAAGTGAAGCTGACCAAGTCATAAGTTGGGGCCACTTGTTGAAGCCCTGCGGATGGAAAAGTACATCTTGCATTTAAAACATGGTCTTGTGCTGGTGAATCTGTAGAGGATGTTACTCCATCCTTGTCTAGAAATAGCTGCTAATGTTGGATCAATATCAGGTGTGGGATATGTAAAAAATAGACCCACACACCCACAGAAACTGAAGCTGCTTAGTAAGGTTCAACCATAAGATAAGCAGCTGATTAATTCAAGGTGCCTGCTTTTCCTGAACTCTTTCCAGTAGAGTCTGATGTCAGAGAGTACTGGGTAGCGCTACCCCTACCTCTGAGCATTGTTAGTCTGAGGGCTGGTATTTAAAGTGGAATTTAATACTTTGAAGAAAGGATTAATACTCAGATAGATAAAAATTTATCCTACAAGTGTTTTTCACAAATTCCTTTAAATTGAAATTGCAAATGTCATCCTTCTTTCTTTCTTTAAATATATTTTATTACTAGATCAAAAACTGCCAATGCCAAGCTCAGAAAAATGTAAAATCATTTATATCTTCCTGCCCTATAGCAGGCTGGGACTTCTGAGTACCTTTTAGTTAACAGAATAATAATAGTTCTTAAAAATATGAAAATTTTGGTTACAGATTGCTACCTGTCCTCAGGCCTATTCCCTGCACATTGTCACCATGAAAGAGCTCTGATGAAATCTTAACTTAGAGTTAGAAGTCCACTGCTGTATTAATCATTTGAAATAAAAATGTCACAGTTATGACTCTTTGAGAACTGCTGCACTTCACTTCCAAACTATTGTTTTTAAAAAGGCAAATTTGGGATTGGGTACATTAATGTCAATGTCCTATAAAACTGCCAGCTAAAAGAAAATGTCAGCAGAGACATTTTTTCTAGCTCATGTCAGCACAAAAGGGGGCCTCAGTTGTTTCATCTCCAAACAGCTGCATGCTTTCATTGACATTTGGTGACCTTTCTTTGTGCTCCCAGCCTAACCTCTTAGGTTATTTCCTGACCTCCCTTCTGTGACCTTTGACTGAGGCCGACCTTTAGCTAGAGAATGTGACATTTTGTTCTCCTCTGGCTGACATGTGATGATCTCATTATTCAAAGGTATGTGAAAATAATGACCCCAAGTGACCTTTGAGTTTCCTTTCATTTATTGGTTGTTTTTGGTGCTTTTCTGGCATGTACAAGCTTAAGTGAAGGGAGGTGAGTAAAGATTGGGCTAGGATAAAGTGGTCAGTGTCTTTTTTTATTCCATTTCTAATCCCTTTCTTGCTGGTCAAACCACTATATTGTTTATGACCGTATTTTCTGTTTATTGATTTGGAGATAATTTTGGCTTTTGAATAAGTCTTTTTGAAATTTAAGAAATTTTGTAAAGTGAGTGAAACTACTTGTTTGTTTCTATCATCTTTCTACTTATGGCATTCCTGCATTTTGAAGATAGTTTTCCATTTAATAATTTCATTGCTTTTATATTTAGAAAATGAATACATATATAGTAATATGTGACAAAATGAATAATTAAAAAATGTAATTTCTACTTTACATACAAATGATCCTGTTGGATCTTTGAAAGGGTTCCCTTTCTAAATAACAGTTTTATATAATTTATCATGTTCTAAGAAATCTTGATTATTAATTTAAATACATATATTTATTAATATATAGATGTAAATAATGTTTACTGAGTATACTGAAAGAAAATTAAATTTGAGTACTGACAAAATAGTCATAAATCATTTTGCTTAAATTCTATTTGGAATTTCTGATTAAAGGACATTTATCTATAAGAATTTAGATATACTGACTTACTATTTATTTCAAATATTCTGCATCCAGTTGTTCAACAAGACAAAGTATGTTTCCAGTTTAAGAATAATGACAAAGTGAGGAATCATCATTTCCTTTATACAATGTGCATTCATCGTATTTGCGCTGAATCAAGCCTCACCTCACATAATTACCTCTAGAATAGGTCTAGCCTTGTACAAACTTGAGGACCAGAGTTTGGATTGCTTGACAAAACTTAGCACAAACATTAACTCTGAGATTTCATAACTTTGAGATGATGATGATGATTGACTTTAGGGTCATTGTGAGTGCAGTGACAATTACACAATCTTTAGGGCCTTCTGTACATTCAGACAAGGAAGGGCTTAGTATACCCTCCTAATTTCATCTTTAAACACTTGAAGAAAAAATAATAATTACATTGTTTATTTACTCTTGGGTATACTAAAAAATAAAAACTTTCATCCCATGATACTTTTTTCCACTTATAACTTAGTCCATTGCTTGAATCTGAATTTAAGAAGCAATTGACACAGGATATTGCTTTCTTCCAAGGACCTATGGTAAAGCCAGTTTCTTGTTCCTCAATTAATGGAATAATTTCAAATAGGATACAAGAGAGGTAGATGCTTCAAGGAGCATGTCTGTTTTAAGACTAAGCAATACTTTACCATTAATTGCCCTGATGCAGGGTGACAGCTTCCTAGAGAAAACAAGTTTTTTCTTTCTAGTTTGCAAAAGCCATATGAGCTCTGCACTAAGCAAATATTTGAATCACTACCTTGAATAAAGAACTTCAGATACACAGAGATTAAATATAAATTAGACATGCATTTGGCCTTCAAGGAAGATGTAATCTAGTAGAAGAAAAAAATCATTATGGCACACAGAAGTTTCTAAATGCTATAAGAAATAATGTTCTATAGAAGTTCCATTAAAAAATAAAGAACTTCAACTTAAACCAATGTATTTTCCCAATTTTAATAGCCCTATTAAAAAAATTCTAAAATTATAATCACAGATAATTTTTTGGCTTATCAGTAAGATTCACTTCTTGTGCCATAATTAGTATATATTGCTTAATCATCTAAGCAAGCTTTACAAATAACTAGAGTTATGTCCATTATCTCCTTTGGTGAAAGTTGGAACTAGTGCCAAAGCCTAAATCCTACTTCAACAGCAACATTTAAATTCCTAGGCTAGAGTTTTCTGGCTGCAAAGCAAACTAGAGAGATAGCAATTAAAGTAGGAGATTAAGTTCACTTAATATGACCAAAAACGGCAAAAGGAAAGAAATATAGGGTACCTCCAAAATGGCTACAAGCTTAGTCTGTCCACATTTCAACATGAGCATTTGCTTCATGATTATTTTTCCATTTCTTTTGCCTTAGACTGACACCTTAAACCAACTTTCATCTTTCTTAAACCAATGAGATGTTTCACAGACTTAGAAGAAAACTTCAAAAACTACTCTTAAGAATGTACCTTGTGAATATTCACAGTATAATTATGATCTTGTAGAGGTTTATTGCTACTTTGTTTCCATTCAAATAGATTTAATCCAATAAAATGCCACATTAAACATATTCATGGTTCCTTCACTAAATTGAGGGGAATGAGGTTGCACTGATTAATACAGAGGTGTATACAGGATAGATGTGCTTCCAGGGTAAAATACTCACTGGAAGTAAGCTACAACAGAAAAAAATGACAGCAAAGACATGAGCAATATGTTAATAATTACATGCATTACACAGGAGGGATATCTTGGTTGTTTTGCAGTGTTTTATAAAGAAATCATTAAATTTACCTTAAAGATGCTGTGAGTCCCCTGATTTGGAAGTACTTGATACATTAATCTGTTTTATTTATTTATTTAATTTTAATTTTGGAAACAATATTAGAAAGCTGTTTTTGCACTTAGCTCATTTTGTTCTCTGTAAAAATTCTAACTAGTCAGGCATTTAATTACCATTAAAGATACATATTTTATTTGGTCAAAAAACTTATCACCTAATAATAAAATATGACATGCCACACAAATGTTAACCTTCATACACAAAGTGGTTTAAAGTGATAACGGTGACCAGGTTATAACTGTTTAAATAATGTGTCTGGCAGGAGACATAAGTTTCCCCTTCCAAACCCCAATAGCCCAACATTGAAGAGAGCCCAGGTCTGTTTCCTGCTTTGTGACTATAGTGCCTTACTGTTATTTAGATGCGTCCAACCACAAAGGGCCTGTGCTCTCCTGTGGTAGATTCCTAAGAAGCCATAAATCTATTCCTTGGCCAAGTGGCTTTTTTAGCATCTGTTTTGTTAAGAACCAGAAATGTGCACACATGGAGTAGAAGAATTACTCTTGCCAGGGTAACTGTAACCAAACTTTCAGATCTTTTGGTACCTAAGGTTTCAAACTTGGCCAAGATTTCTAGATCAATAGAATTAACATAAAGTCCGAAAGAAATACTCTACATAGGGAATAGAGACTCTAATAGCAAAAAGTAGCAAAATTTCAGTTTTATTTAGTTTTTTAAAAAATCGAATATTCCCTGAGTTGTCTGATTATATATGATAAAACAATTTTCTCTACGGTTCATTATATAATTACAACTTTGTCTCTCTTTGACCTTGCAGATGAGATAGATTATAATTCTTGCTAATTTCAAAGAAATTCCTTACTGGTTCTTAAGGAGCAGTTGAGATATAGATATTTCTGCATCGTTATTAACTTAAAGGTACATAACTCTTTATTCATTTGAATAAGAATTAATATTTTTAAAATAAAAATATTTAATCAATAATAATAATTCCTTAATTTTGACTCCATTAATTTCAAAATAAATGATTATTTAACTTTGGGGTTAGAAAGGAAGTGATTTCATAATGGAAATAAGAGAGAAACAAATTCCTAAACCATGTTTAGTCAAAACAACAGTCACAGGAATTACCAAAATTCACTGTACTTTGCCAAAGTGTTCCTACTTTTATATTCAAGTTAATAATAACATATCTTGAGTATCAGATTTTTATCCTCTCAGATCCAACTGAATCCTTATTTTACTGACATAAGTGATAATATATTCCCTTACATGAAGAAAATACTTTGAAACATTCTTTCTTAAATAACAATAAAATCCTTTGTATACTGTATTGGATGTTTTATTTTTAAAGATCAATAAATTATTCTATAGGACAGAATAACTCAATATTTATTCTTGAATGAAATTGAAATATCCTCTATATACATAAAATCTGCAAAGGAATTTATTTCAGCAAGACAATAGTTAATTTGTAGTGTTAAGTTAAAAAGGGCAGAAAAAGATGACCTAATTTAGATAAAGATTTAGCACATTTATACTGAAGGAAAATAAATGTCAGATACAAAACCATATCTGAAATCCATATCGCATTTAGATGCAAACACACAGAAAATATTAAAAGCAGCTGTGGAGTGATTGTATTCCAAATAGACTTATTTCACCCACATCACCCATTCATGATTTAGAGGGCTTTAGAAGGAATGAAAAAGGGGAAAGCAAATGAGAGGGAAAAGGAACTGATAATACTAAATTTCAAAGAAGATCAACAATTACAAAATTTGATCTTGGGATGGAGTTAGAGTAAGTTCAAATAAAGTCATTAAAAATCACAAATATATATATATATATATATATATATATATATATATATATATATATATATATATATATA